>JAKUCM010005497.1:0-15077 GCA_023374145.1 Lepidium sativum | reverse complement strand
TCGATTAGAATACGGAAGGATCCATGGATTCCAGATACTGTACCTCGCCCAACAAAAGATTTGAGTATAGCTTTATTTCCTGATATGACGGTAGATAATTTTATTGATCATAACAAACACTCATGGAAAGAAGTGTTGATAAATCAATACTTCGATCCTGTGGATGCACAATTAATCCTGGGTATGCCAATTTCACGATCAAATAAACCAGACTATTGGGATTGGCACTATAACAAGACGGGGAAATTTTCTGTCAAATCGGGGTATCGTGTCGAAGCGGATCATGCTTTTACAACCCACCAAACTTTAGGTCCAAATTTTCAGGAATTATTTCAGAAAATTTGGATCTTGGATTGTCCTCCTAAGATAAAACATTTCCTCTGGCAAATAGTTTAGGGATGTGTTGCCGTTAAAAATAATTTGGCTAATCGAGGTATTCCATGTGATACTCGTTGTACACGTTTCGGATCCGAAAATGAAACTATAAACCATGCTATTTTTGAGTGTCCTCTAGCTCTTCAAACATGGGCATTATCAGAGATTCCGTCAGTGCCTATGCAGTTCCCGACAGAATCCATCTGGGAAAATCTGGATTTTTTATTCTGGCATAGACCGGCTAATGATGACAGTAGGACATACCCATGGATAATTTGGGCCCTTTGGAAGGAAAGAAATGAACACTGTTTTTCAAACAAGGCATCTGATCCCCGAAATATAATCTTTCAAGCTAGAGCGGACTATAAGGAATGGTCTGGGGCTAGAAGTTTTGAGCAGGGTACTAACTCTTTTTTCAGAGAGGGACAAGCCTTGCCAAAGTCCCCTTTTGCGTTTCCATCCACAGCTGATCATAGGTTCACGGGCTATAAATGTTTTGTGGACGCATCCTGGAAGAATACAGACAACAACACCAGTTTCGGTTGGTTCTTTTTTCCAGACTCGGTGGAAGGATGTCTTATGGGGGCTCGCGGAGTCCATCAGCGCCTCTCAGCATTACATTCAGAGGTGGAAGCAGTTTTATAGGCGATGATCTCTCTAGCGGAGAAACATATTACGGAGGTGGAGGTATTTACGGACTGTGAGACGGTGCAGAAGATCTTATATCATCCAGAGGACTGGCCGGCCTTTTCCCTCTTCCCAGAGGTTTTTTGTAAGCTAAGCTCTGTTTTCGATAGGTTCTCCATATCTGTTGTTCCGAGACTCTTGAATCATAAGGCGGATTGTCTTGCTCGTTAAGCAAGACGAGACTCGTGTGTTTCTTTGTAACCTTCGTAATATATAGCATAATTGCCGTTGACAAAAAAAAAACGCGACATTTAAATCACAAACATTTTAACAAGCTGGTCAAAGCCTCATCTTTTCTTTGACTGAGATATTAAAGGCTCGTCGTTAAGTTGTATCTTTAAGTAAGTTACAGAGTTAATCGCCTGTTAGTGGTGTCGTTAATTCCATACGACGACGTTTTAACACACGAAGAAATCCCTAAATTTCTAAAATCTCTAAATCCCTAAATTTGTTTTCTTCCCGATTTCTCATTATTCAGCCAAATCAAAACTCTGGGCCATAAGTTCTAGCTATGTGACAACAGACTTCGTTAAATGTCGTGGTCTTCCGACGAAGTGTGCGTGTGGACTAGAAGTCGTGATGTCAACGTCGAAGACATAAACGAATCATGGACGACCCTACTTCCGGTGTGTGTGTAAAAGAGATGTGACTTCTTAGACAACCAAAAACGATGTAATTTAAAGAAACTGAGTGTGTCGTGATTTAAAATTTTTAGAACTGAACATGCTTTATTTTTGTTATAGGATCATTTGTTTAAGTGGGTAGAAGAGGCCATCTTGGAAGAGATTGAAGATGCTTTACCTAAACTAGCAGTCATTATTAATGGGGTTTATAAAGTGAAATCTGAAATAAATGAGTTGTTTGGCATGATGGAAGAAATGAAGGAAGAAGCATTGTTGAGTAAACAAGAAATCCGGAAGTGGAAAGGCTTGGTGGTAGCTGGTTTTGCTTGGATTACGTTGATGACCATTGCATTTGTAGTGTGAAGATTACGTTGGATTAGTGTAAGGCCATATGTAGCCATGTGTTGTTGTGTTTCCATGTTTGAATGTTAGTGTAATGTAATGTCATCTTTGTTGAACTATCTTTCAATGTTTTCAATGTTTGGTTATTATATTGTGAAGTGGCCGACAAATGTGGGAATCAATGTGCTTAAAGTAAGTAAAGAAGCAAACTTTAATAATCAAAGATAATATTATCATTAGATGCCTAACTAATACCCATACAATGTTTTCAAAAGATGCGGCAAACCATTCAAAATAGCAAAATAAGACAAGAACCCTACATCTTTAGTTTGAACAATTAAACCAAATACTCCATCCAGACTGTGATCTTTCCGGCTGTGGCTGCACCCGTGGCTGCGGCTGTGGCTGTGGCTGCGGTTGTGGCTATGGCTGTGGCTGAGGCTGCGGTTGTGGTTGTGGCTGCGGTTGTGGCTATGACTGTGGCTGTAGCTGCGGTTGTGGCTGTGAGGCTTGAGCTTGAGTTTGAGCTTGTGAGGCTTGCGAGGCTTAAGCTTGAGAATCTTGAAGTGGTTGCGGCTGTAACTGAGAAGCTTCACCTTGAGAAGCTTGACAAGCTTTTCCATAAAATTTTCTTTTTGGCCGACCTCTTGGCTTTTTTTGTTGCGGCTCAACCCTCTGGTTCTTACAGCTTTGTTTGTTGTGTCCTTCTTCTTGGCAGTTGGAACATGTCATGATTATGCTGTTTTTGCGAGACAGTCTAGTGTTACTTGACGAGGTTGTTTCATTGACTCCTCTTCTCCTAGCATGGTTGCTTGGCCTCCCAGGATTACCTCTTCTTAATGGAGGTGGAAGAACACCTATTCTGTTCTCTTTGGGCCACATAAGAGGTCCTTGTACAGGTCTGATACCATCTTCGTATATTTTCTGCCACAAGCTCGTGGTGTACCAATCATCCACATAATCTTCTACCTTTTGTTTTGTTCCAACGATAACAGAAGCGGCATGTATGCAAAGAATACCAGTCATCTGCCACTTCTTACAACCGCAGGTTCTGTCATTCATATCAACCGTGAAACAATCCTCTCCATGCCTTATCTCATGAGTATTGTGCCGTGCAGTCCACCTAACACAAAACTGTGATCCAACAATCATTTTTTCAATCTCTGCATGTGCCTTTTTGGTAAACTTACATTTATCCTTCAGCCTCCCAGCAAGCACATATCTCTTCTCATTCCTTACCATAAAGAGCCTTCTAATTTCTTCCAACATATGCAGTAATGGTTTCTTTCTAGCTAAGCGGATAGTTCTATTGAAAGACTCGGACAAATTATTGAGGATGTCGTTGCAGCACGTGCCTAATCTAAAGAAGGCCCTAGACCATGTATTTGAATTAGTTTTCAGCAAAGACTGAAACGCACCTGGGTTGTAACCCTGCAATGCTCACATATGTGACTCAAACTCCCCTACTGTGTAGCTCCTTGCAATCTTCCAGAAGTGTCGCTGCAGTTCCATATCGTGATTGTTTCTTTTCCAGTTCTCCATAATGTGGCGAGCACACAGTCGATGCTCAGCTTGTGGAGTTATGTTGTGGATTGCTTTGACCAAGCCCTGCAAAATGAAAGAAGCTCATTACAAATTACTAATAGCAAACAAGTACTATTTTAAGCTAAGGTTTAGTGACTAACCGACTGTTTATCCGAAATTATTGCCACATTTCTACCATCTTGCAGATCCAAATTCGCAGCTAACATCCTAACAAACCAATCCCAGTTATCATCATTTTCTATTTCTACAATAGCCCAAGCAATGGGGACTATTCTATTGTCTCCGTCTCTCCTAGTTGCAGTTACCAAATGGCCTTTGATGTCCCATTTCAGAAATGCTCCATCCACTCCAATGATAGGCCTACATGATGATTTCCAGGATTCTCTTTGAGATTTGAAGCATATAAACAGTCTGCGGAACCTTGGTAAGCTTCCAATGCTCGAACCAGGAGTAGACTTTATCTCAAAAGTAGTCCCCGAATTGCTTCTGAATATCTCTGCTTGGTAATCCCAAATCTGTGCAAAGTGATCTTCATGAACAACAATGCACGCTCTAAGAACCTTTGACTTCACCTTTGCACATTGGTGTTCAGATACATCTAGGTTGTATTCTCGCTTAATCTCATCAACCATCTTTTTTTTTTGTCATCTTAGGATTATTCCTAAGCCTTTCCCTAAACAACCAAGCTATGCTACCAATCTTTATAATCTTAGTGTAACCATACCTGAAGCATGTATGCTCATTCTCTAAGATTCTGATCTGCATCTTCCTTTTTTTCTTATCATACGAGCAATAACACCTCCACCTACACCCAATCATACATCTTGCACCCATTTTCTTGCTCTGTGATATATATAGAGAAATATTGTACATTGATTTCAATGAGTACTTGAGCACATTAATCTTGCAATCTTCTCGAGAATTGAACGTTTTCCCCAAGCTGAAGTACTCTTCAGGATCATCACGTTGAGCAGCAGCAACACCACCATCGATTTCATTTTCTCCATCGTCATCGCTGTGTGATAACGGGCTCTGGAAACTGGTATTCACACCATATTTCATCCCCACTATCATAATCACTCACATCTACATCTCCGTTAGCATCTTCTCCGATCAAATCTTCAATGTCATCACATTGCTCTTCCTCATTTGCGTCATCGTCACTATCATCACATTCATCTCCACTCGATCGACCATCACTTCTTTTGTCTTCATCTTCTTCACTTCTTTTATCTTCATTTTCTTCACTTCTTTTGTCTTCATCATCTTGCAGAATCGGTGGAGCTTCATTGGAGACTTCTATTGGAGCTTCAACTGATACACAATTCGAGGAATTTGGGATTTATCGAGCCTTTTTCCTTGTGAACGACGGACAGGTTGCCGCAGAAGACGCATTTTAGGCATTTTAGCAAGTGAGGATTTGAACAAATTTGATGAAGAAAACAAATTAGAGGAATTTAGGATTTAGGGATTTAGGGATTTAGGGATTTAGGGATTTCTTCGTGTGTTAAAACGTCGTCATTTTAAATTAACGACACCACTAACAGGCGATTAACTCCGTAAATGAGTTAACGATACAACTTAACGACGGACCTTTTAATATCTCAGTCAAAAAAAATATGAGGCTTTGACCAGGCTTTGAACGACATTTTCCCTTTCAAAAAGGTCTTTTACTTGCTTCCTTCAGTTTTTGGGCCCGCTCTCCCTCCATTTATCTTTCATTATCTTCTTCCTTCGACTGTGGAAGAAACTCAGACTCAGTTAGCAAAAGCAAATCAACATTAGGTTTAACACTTTACTACTCTCAAGCACACCTGCATTCTCTCTCTCTCTTCACCCTCTCCTCTTCTCAATGTTTCTCTGTGTTTTTTTTCTTTCTTTTTGCCTCACTTTGATTCAAATTTAAGGTATTTGTTATCCTTTTGAATGTCTTCTGGATAACATGGTTTTAGTTCTTACTTCATATTTTTGCTCTTTAGTATGTTATTAGTCACTAAGATTCTTCGTACTTAAGCTAGGTTTTTATTCTCACCTTTACCTTGATTTTCCTCATTTCGTCCTATCAAGGATAATATTATGTGTATATCTTAGGACGAATTTATCTTTGTGCATAACCTAATTACTCTTATGTATCTCTATATATATTGTATTCAACATCTTAATAAAGTTAAGACATTCATAATCTATATGGTATCAGAGCTTTGATCCTATAACCCTAAAATTTTTTCAAAACTCCCTCGCCGCCTCCAATGGCCGAAATGACATCGGATTCAACCCCTTTTACTACAACATCTCTTCTACACATCAACATCTCGAATGTTCTCAAGCTTAACAACACCAACTATCTTGTTTGGGGCAAGCAAATTCATGCTCTTCTCGATGGCTATGGCCTAGCCGGTCATCTTGATGGCTCATTGTCGACTTCTCCCATCACCCTCACCGTCAACAACACAACAATCGCAAATCTGGAATACACACGCTGGATGAGACAAGACAAACTCATCTATAGCGCTCTCCTTGATGCACTCACAACCTCAGTACAATTGTTAGTCTCACGCCCCACTACATTCGCGCAAATATGGGAGAAACTAGCATCGACGTATGCGAAGCCTTCACGTGGATACATCAAACAACTTAAGGCACAACTGAAAAACTACAAAAAAGGATCAAAGACAATTGATGACTATCTTCAAGGTATAACATTCAAGCTAGATCAACTTGCCATTCTAGGCAAATTGTATGATCATGAAGATCAAATTGAGTTGATTCTCGAAGGTCTTCCCGATGACTACCAAACTGTCATCGATCAGATTGAAGGCAAGGATACTCCTCCCAGTATCACCGAAGTACATGAGCGACTAATCAATCATAAAGCCAAGCTACTTGTGTCCACTGAACGCTCTGCCTATATCGATTCACTCACTGCCAACGCCGCTAAACATCGATCAAACAATCAGTCGTCAATAAAATTCAACAACAACAGCAACAATTCCAATCGGAACGCACCACACTACAACTCCAGGAACACCTACGTCTCGGGAAACTATGGCTCGGGAAAAACCTCGAATCGCTCCGACCCTCTGCGCCAATACCGTCCATACATGGGCAAATGTCAACTATGTGACACTCAAGGACAAAGTGCCAAACGATGCCCTCAACTACAACAACACATGCAGTCTCTACCCTTCCAACAAGCTCCCTGACAACCAAGAGCCAACCTCGCAATGGCGTCACAATATCCTTCGGGAAATTGGGTTGTTGATTCTGGTGCTACCACATCACATCGGATCTCAACAATCTTGCTTATCAACAATCTTATCAAGGTCGAGATGATGTTCTTATATCCGATGCTTCGAGCCTAGCTATCTCACACACGGGTTCTTCTACTCTAAACTCTACTACTCGCCCATTCAAATTACAGATTGTGTTGTGTGTTCCAAATGTCAACAAAAACTTGGTCTCGGTCTATCGGTTATGTAACACTAATGATGTTTCGGTTGAATCTTTCCCTACATTTATTCAGGTGAAGGATCTCAACACGGGGGTCCCATTACTCCAAAGCAAGACTAAATATGAGCTATATGAATTTCCAAAACCAATATCCTACTCTAACAACTTTTACAAGTGCAAACTGGCCCAATACCATCTTTAATTTTGTGGCATTCTCGGCTCTGCCACCCAGCTTTTTCTGTTTTAAACACTTTACTTTCAAAATTTTATTTACCACTTTCTTTGTCTCCCAATAAACAATTATAATGTTCTGATTATCTTCTTAATAAGAGCCATAAATTACCTTTTACAAATTTTTGATCCACAAATCCCTTTGATTACATATTTTCAGATGTTTGGTCCTCCCCTATTATCTCTATTGACAAATATCGCTATTATGTGGTTTTTATTTATCATTACACGTGGTATTGTTGGCTGTATCCTCTCAAAAAGAAATCGGATGTCAAAGACTTTTTTGTGGCCTATAAAGCTCTCGTTGAAAACAAGAATATGTTGCACTAAGGAGCTTTCTCGTGACTCATGGAATTACACATCTCACGTCTCCACCACACACACCAGAATACAATGGACTTTCCGAGAGAAAGCACCGCCACATTGTAGAGACTGGTTTGACTCTAATGTCTACGGTATCCATGCCAAAACAGTATTGGCCGTATGCATTCAACACAGCTGTGTATCTCATTAATCGGCTTCCAAAACCGATTCTCAAAAATGTCTCTCCGTTTCAATAGTTGTTCAAGACACCTCTAAATTATCAGAAACTTCGGGTTTTTGGCTACCAATGCTTTCCGTGGCTTCGTCCATACTTTACTCACAAACTTGATGACTGATCACTACGGTGTGTCTTCATGGGGTACTTGACCACACAAAGTGCTTATTTGTGTCTCCATATCCCCACTGGCCGAGTATACACATCCAGACATGTAATGTTTCAAGAAACAGTGTTTCCATTACAAGAACACACATCTCCATTACAATCCGCAAGTGATCAGGACAGCTTCATGTCATCACCACCCTTTGTCACCAATCTTCCAATGCTCCTCACGCCGCCCTTGGGACTCCCCGACGAGATTCTTCACCGGCGGCCAGACACTTCAAATCATGTATCGTCTTTTCTATCTTTATCACCTCCATCTTCTTCTCGTAACTCTGAGTCCACTGCTCCAAATCAAAATGAGTTGAAAACCTCAACTCAGCCTCTCTCACAAACAAAGGATCCCACTGCTCCAACACCGCGCCCTACGGTTAATACCAACACAACCACTACCAAAAACCCGTGCCCATCACAAACCATACGACCACAAACTTCCCCAAAGCTTCCCTTACTACAAAACACCCACAAAATGCAAATAAGAGCCAAAGATAACATCAAGAAAAAGAAAAAGCCCTTCTCCCTACACAAAGCAGGCACTCAAGGATGAAAAATGGAGAAAAGCAATATCTCAAGAATTTGATGCTCAAATAGCAAATTCTACATGGGAGTTAAAGCCACATGAAAACACAAAACATGTCATAGGATGCAGGTGGATCTTCACAACAAAATTTTTAGCTAATGGCAAGATCGAAAGATACAAAGCACACCTCGTTGGCAAAGGCTACACTCAACAATGTGGCATTGATTATGCTAAACTGTTCAGTACCGTAGTCAAAACCACGACGATCTGCCTAATTCTCCAAGTAGCGGTCACAAAACAATGGTCCATTAAACAACTAGATGTCAACAATGCTTTCTTGCAAGGCACACTACAAGAAAATGTATACATGCAGCAACCACCGGGCTTATAGACAAAGATCGACCTACACATGTTTGTCGACTTAGAAAACTAATATATGGTCTAAAGCAAGCACCTCATTCTTGGTATCTCTCACGAAAGAAACATCTTCTAGACACTGGTTTTGTTAACTCCATAGGTGATGCATCATTATTCATTTCACACAAGGTTCCACTCTTGCTTACATATTGATCTATGTTGATGATATATTAGTCACAGGCAATGACGAAACGTTCATCTCCGAGATACTCCACAACTTTGCCTCGCGATTCTCCATCAAAGATCTCGTTGATCTTCACTACTTCCTCAGCGTGGAAGCTCATAGAACAGCAAAACGTCTTCATTTTATGCAAAAGAAGTACATAACCGATCTCCTCCTCAAAACCAACATGCTAGAAGCCAAGCCGGTCATAACACCTTTACCTACACATCCGAAGCTTAATTTACACTCGCGTATAACACTTGAAAACGACACAGAATACAGATATGTGGTTGACAGTCTTCAATATCTCACCTTCACAAGGCCATACATCTCCTATGCTGTTACAAGGTTGTCTCAGTTCATGCATAAACCAACAACGGATCATTGGCAAGCTGAAAAAGGGTCCTTCGTTATCTAGCCGGGACAGCTGATCATGATATTTTTCTATACAAAAACTCATCTTTCTCGATGCATGCTTTCTCTGATATTGGGCAGGTGATCCCGATGACTTTATCTCAACAAATGCCTACATCATTTATCTTTGTCGTAACCCAATATCATGGTCATCGAGAAAACAACGTGGTGTATCAAGATCCTCTACAGAGTCGGAATATCGTTCTATAGCAAACACAACCTCCGAAGTCCAATGGTTATGTTCATTGCTCACTAAAATTCACCTACCACTTCAAGAGGCCCTGACCATATATTATGATAACGTTGGAGCCATATATCTTTGTGCAAATCCAGTATTTCACTCTCGAATGAAACATGTAGCTCTAGACTATCACTACATTCAGAATCTCATACAAGCCGGTGCCTTAAGAGTCTCCCATGTGTCAACAAATGATTAACTCACCGATACTCTTACCAAACCACTATCACGACAACGTTATGATTTTGCCAAAGATTGGAGTGATGAAAGTCCCTACATCTTGAGGGAGTGTATCCAAGATAATATTATGTGTATATTTTAGGGACTAATTTGTCTTTGTGTATAACCTAATTACTCTTATGTATCTCTATATATATTGTACTCAACATCTTAATAAAGTTAAGACATTCATAATATATACGTCCTATCATAAATGATCTGGTTGATTTTGAAACAATGTGTGCATATCTGGATATGTCTTCCCATTGATTTAATTTCCTAGGTTATGTGTTCTTGCTTTAAATGTCATATCATTTGTTTGTTTTTTTTCTTGTGGGTTACAGGTTTGCAGAATTTTAAAATTAAGAGTTCAAAAACTCTTCATCTTTGAAGGGATAGGTGAGTTTGTTCACTATTAATCGCCTTCTTATCTGCTCTCTGCAATAGATAAGTGATATTCCTCATATTTTGTCGGTTTTGAACTCATTATTACAGTTATATTTGGGAAATTTGTCTATGTTTTATTGAGATTTGAGGTCAAAAACGTTCAGAGTTGGAATCATGTTTGAAGGTGGACTTTGGAGAGGTTTGAAGCATTTTCCGTCATTCTCCACGAAAGGAAGGATCGATCGATATACCAAGGATCGATCGATCAATCATCTCAAAGGATTATGCGCACGATCTGAAGAACGACTTGGTTTCTGAGAAGATCGACTCATCATCCAAGAGATCGATCGATCGCCCAGTGCTCGATGGATCCTAGCCTTTCGCAGAAACGTAATTTCGCGATTTTCAACCCTTGTTTTGGGCTCTATAAATTCTCTTTTCCTATTTTTATTTGAGGGCCGCCCTTTCTGATATTAGAAACGAATTTTACAGAGTTTTAAGAGTTTGTAAGCTAGGAAGAAGATCTCTTCATACTTGAGAAGAATTTCTGAATCCTCTTTATCTTTGTTTATGCAATTTCAGTTTCAGTTAATCATGATTTGCTTTATTCATTGTCCTATGTCTGAGTAGATCTTAGATCGGATCTAGGGATTCTAGGGTTTTAGAATTCACTGTTGGGGAACAAATAGGATTGATGAGTAGATGATTCTCCTTCTAATACTCGAATGTAATGCATAGATTAGTCTGATCACCTAGTCAATGATTTTAGGTTGTTAACTCTCCAGAAGATTTTTAAGAACTAGAATTAGGTTAGAAGAGCAATTTCTTCACTACCAACGAGAGTTGATGCTAGGTTAGATTGTGGGTAATTGGACTCGAACGATAAAGCCTATTTGTAATCTGGAACCAACGAGAGTTAGGACCTTCAGGTTATTAGTAGAGGGGTAGATACAACGAGAGTTATTTACCTTTATTTATGTTTAAGCCGAGAATGAGATTAGAGTAGTTCCTGAATAATTTCCCTGACAAGAATTCTAACTCCTGAATGAATACCCGACATCCGATTACTTTAATTATTTGATTACAATCACATTTAAGTTGTTAGAACTCACTTCCTTCATTCGATTGATATAGCTTGTGATTCAATAGAAATTGAGACTGTAACTTGGTTCTTCGTGGATTCGATCCCTAAATACTACTCCCTCTGTTCTTATTTACTTGATGTTTTAGAAAAAATATTTGTTTCATTTTAGTTGATGTTTTAAGAATTCTAGACAAAATTTAATGTGTTTTTAGTCTTTTTGACTATTTAAATTCTGGAAATTGATTTGTGATTGGTTATATTGTGTTGAAACTTGTGAAAAAACATATTTTATTTAGAAAAAATAAAATAATTAATGTTTTTTTAATATGTGTGAAAAACCTTAAACATCAAATATAAAAAAACAGAGGGAGTATTTCGTTTGCTGTGCACTTACAGTAAGATATAGTGTTAAATCTCGTTGTATCAATCAAACTAGTTATGAAGAACTCACTGAGACAAAGAGACAGAATCTCCGCAAATATATGCAGAAACTTAAAGAGCATGCGTCTGGTATGATAAGCTATGCCTGTCAGTTGAAGGGTTTACTCAAGCATTTTGACAGCGTTGAAGCCAATATTGAGAAGAAGTCTCGAGAGCTAGATTTCAAGCAGAAAGAGCTGCAAATTTTTAGCTTAGATCTTGACAATAAGAGTAAAACTTTCGAAGCAGAAAAGTCTAAAGCTGGTGATCTGAAGAAATCGGGGGAAGAGTACTGAAGAACTAAGGTCCAAGAGGAATCAACTGACTGCTACACTAGACTCATTGACAAGAAGTCAAAGAGAGCTTGATTTAAGGAATAAACAATTGAGAGAGGCTAAGTTCGAGTTCAGGAAGCTTTGCAATCAGGCTAATAAGGTTAAAGACCGTAATAGGGAAATGGCTGAAGAATCAGCTAGAAAGACAAAAGGTTTCGAACTGCTTCTTCACAAGATTAGAGAATCTGACAAACGACTTGCCATGGTAGATGAAAAACTAGAGTCACGACAGAAAAAGCTTGAGATTTGGTCATTGGAGCTAGTTTCTACAGAGAAGAAGTTGGGATCTTTGAGAGAATCCATCGAGCTTTCCAATTCTGATCTTAAAGTGAAAAAAAAAGTATATTACAAGCACTTAAAATTTTGATAACGGACTGTGATAAAGAGATTAACTCGAAATCCAAAGAATTGGGGCAACTTCAAAAGCAGATTGAGCTTCGGACCAATGAGATTGATGTCTTGCAACATGAGCGTGATACTATCGTGCAGTTTAACCAAGTACTATCTAAAGAGCTTGTTGCTAAAGAGAAGACACACAAGGAGATTGTGGATAGTATTTGCAGAAGCTCCTCAGAAATGGAAGACAAGGCTAAAGAGATTGAAGCAGCTAAGACTGAAGCAAGTAATGTAAATACAAGATCTGAAATGATCAGGCAAGAGGTTGAAGGTAGAAAAAAAGAGCTATCTTTGCTTAAGAATCAGATAGAGTCGGAGGAAAAGAAACTCCTTCAGCTTGAGAAAGAAATGGAAGAGAAGACAGGTCAAAATAGGAAAGATTTGGAACTGTCTTTAAAAAATTGAAGAATCTGACAAGCAGCTGGCAGCAGTTTATGAGCAACTAGAGTCTCAGCGGACCCTGCTTGAGATACAGTCAGTGGAGCTAGTTTCTAGAGAGACGGACTTGGAATGCGTGAGAGAATCCATCAAGCATTACAGATCTGACCTGAAGCTGAAAGAAAAGTTGGTACAATCACTAAACAACAAGGTTACAGTTTGTAATAAAACGATTGACTCAAGATCTGAAGAACTGAGGAAAATCCAAAAGCTAATCAAGCAACAAACCAGTGAGCTTAGAGTCTTGTATAATCAGGGTGATTCTATCAAACAGTTGATCCAAGAACTATCTGAAAAGCTCATTGCTAAAGAGAAGGAGTTAGAATGTGTAAGAAAATCAAGCAAACCCTTGGAATTAGACCTCAAGGTAAAAGAAAAGAGACTCCAAGCATTAAATAATCAGATAACGATCTCCAATGAACAGCTTGACTTGAAATCCAAAGATTTGGGGGAAATTCAACTACAACTTGAGTTGAAGAAACAGTTGAGACGAAGGAGCAATGTTCTTGTTAGGCGTGAGAAGCAGCCAGCTGCAGCATCTACCATTGAAACCAGTCAACAAACTGCAGCAGAAACTGAACCAATTGATGATGATGCCCTCTTGGATTATGAATTCTCAGCTACTCTTACACGCCATGAAGTTTCTAATGTTCTTAGAGCTTTATCTAAACCAGCAGCATCTATTCTGGAAGAAGTGCAAGAACATATCTGTGAAGAATTGGGTTTACAAGACTAGGTGCTTGAGATATTCGTTCTTTTTTTTGAAGAGCTCACAAATATTCAGCGATCTGATGATCCTCAACTGCAGGACAAAGCCACACAAGTGGCAACAATATGGAAAGGGAATATAAGTATCGAAGCTCCAAAATCATCTCTGGAGGCCTTGACTTTCTCTTTTGCATTATTAGCCTCAACTCGGAAACCCGATGTTAGTTTTGTAGCCTTCTGATCTGTAGAAACATTTTTCCTAAATATATTTCTTATACGTTCCAAGACTTAAAAAGTAAGGTTAACTCTTTATCTTTTCCAGAGTTTGTTAAGGAACTCATCAAGAAAAGCCAATACATTCCCGCAGTCCGGCTTATATGTGTATTTAAGCTCAATGAAGATGAAGAGTTCTCACCCTCATATCTCATAGCGAAAGAGATCATCAATTTAAGCCACTCTGCGCTGGAAATGGGACCGACTGAATCCTCCCAGGTTTAATAACCCTTTTGTTCACTCTCCATATCTCATAGTTGATTAGTCACTGATTTAGAGAAAATCTTTATATGTTGTTCTTCCTTGGGCTAAAGATAAAGATGCTGGAAAATTGAGAGCTGTTCTTGAGATTGTGGCAGATTATTAAATCAACCTCCCAGTGTACCTCATCGCCAAACAGGTCAACCACTAAAAACTCATCTAACCGAACAGGTCAGTCTTTGATTGAAAAGCCCAGTAAGATCAATGCGTCTTGCTATATTGGTAATAAGCCCATTAAGCAATTTTCCCTTACTCGTACTGAATCATATGTCGGTTTGAACTATATATACTAAAGCCCAATATCTGTGGGTTTTAGTCACTACGAAATTTGATCACACGCGCTCTTAATGCGAAGGTTAGTTCAGAAACAGACCGAAGCTTATCAGTTTCTCGAGGTTTACGACTTAACGAAAATCAGAAGAAGAAAAAAAACTAATTTTCCCTCCATATTTGTTTACTGTTGCTCCTTTATCTTGGTTTCGTTTGGCCTCCACCATCACTTCGAGCTTCTGGTTATGTCGATGGCTTCTGGAATTTTCTCTCTTTTTCTCAGGTTTAGTTTTCCCTCTTTTGGGTTTTCTTGCCTCGATTTTGAGGAGAACTTAAACATGCATTCACATTTTATCTGTGCTTTCGATTTGCCAAATATGTATTGTCTCTGGCTATGAAGTATTTGGATCATAAATGTTTAATTTGAGTTTCTTCGTTAATTCTGTGTTTCCGGGTAGAGACCAATCGTCCGTATGGTTTCGTTTCTCATAGTATTTAGTTCTGAGCCATTCTGTTAATTTCGTTTTCATGTAAAGATGTTAGTATAACGGTTTGATTTCGACTATATTGATTTTCAC
>JAKUCM010005496.1:0-31023 GCA_023374145.1 Lepidium sativum | reverse complement strand
ATAAATAATATTAATATTTTATTGTTTAGAAACTGGTAAAGTTATCTTAACCTTTGGGATTGCTTCTATTGTCTCAATCCAATTATCAAGATCTTACATTTTAATTGAAGTATGCGCAAAATAATTCACTAAGATTATAATTTAAACACAAAGTACTTACTTTTTGTTTGAACTGCACGCCGTTTCATATATAAACTTAGACAATCAATGTTTTGTCTTCATATTAATACAGCAACATTACCGTTAAACTGTTTTAACACTTTAATGAACAAAAGACTTTATTACATTGACTAGTTAGTTGCTTATTTATACACCACCGGTCGTATTAGGTACAATCATTACTTAACATTCTATTCTGTTTGTTTAACGTATTTTGTATTTACCAAACTCATTCTTGTCCAACTTCCATTAATTCGTTCTTCTCTTGAAAACCATAATTATTTATTTCTGTATATAACTCAAATGAGAATTTATTAATAAATTAGCCAATACACATTAATATGTATATAGATATGTGTGTCAAAACTACTCGAACTCCAAACAAATATTACCCAAAACTACATGACTCTTAACTCCAATAGAAAGATGGCGGGGATTTACATCTATTTTGATTTTTTTTCTCTAATTATTGTTCTCAGAATATAAGACCATCAAAAATAAGATCCATAATCACACTTCTCAAACTCTTATCAATATTATCTAGAGTTAACACGGTTTTCTAAAATAAAACTTAATCCAAAAAAATAGCTCTCTAAATAGGTATCATATTTAACCACTTAGCAAAATACATTTCCCTAAAACTTCTCCAACCAATATAATTAAATTGTTTAAGGAAAAGCATTATTAAAAGACGACCTAGAAGCTAAAATTAAAGCATTTATTGTATTTTTCAACCCTCTAAAATATTAATATCTATTCGTTACCTTGTCCCTCTCTTTACACATATTCTCTCTCTCTAAATCTTCCTTTGTGGTATATAATACACAGCAACCCAACAATCAAGAAGATCAGATCATGGTGGGGTTTTCTATTTCCTCCTTATCAACTATCCTCTGATCAGTCAAATACCCATCAATCAATCAAATCCCCAAACACTCCCAAAAAAAGATCACACTTCCTTTCTTTTCTTTTCCTCTCTTTTAATCAGAAACATGTCTATGTCTTCTCCTTCCTCAGCTGTTTTTTCACCGGACCACCTCTCTCCTAATGAACATCTCTGCTATGTCCGTTGCAACTTTTGTCAAACCATTCTTGCGGTAAAACCTCTTTCCTTTATCTCATTTTCTCTCCTCCATCTACTTGATCTACTTGTTAATTTTCTGTGTGTATTTATAGGTTAGTGTTCCTTACACAAGCTTGTTCAAGACTGTTACTGTTCGATGTGGTTGCTGTACCAATCTTCTTTCTGTGAACATGAGATCTCATGTCCTTCCACCTTCTAACCAGCTCCAACTTCAGCTTGGTCCTCACTCTTACTTTGACCCTCAGAATATTCTGGTACTTTATAACATTTTTAACACATAATCATCTAAGTTTTCTAGCTCTAGCTTATAGCTATAAGGCTCATGGATTTTATATTCTATTGTAGGAAGAGCTGAGAGATGCCCCATCAAACATGAATATGATGATGATAAATCAGCATCCTAATATGAATGACTTACCTTCTTTCATGGATCTTCATCAACAACATGAGATTCCTAAAGCTCCACCTGTTAACCGGCGTAAGAATACTTAATTCCCTTCTCTTTGTTAACCATAATTTGGCTTAAACTCCATTCATACATGCATAGATTTTTTATGTGACCGACAAGAGATATCATAGTTCAAACCCTAGCACCTTTTAAGAGATTTTTTTGTATCTTAGAAACATTCATCGATTAATTAATGACCTTTAGTGTGTTTTCATTGTCGACACATCATAGGATGGCTTCTAGTGTTTGTAAGCATTAAAAAAGTGACAATAATACATTAAAAAAGGGGAGACAGATTCATGATTCATGAATCCCCCGGAAATCTAGCTAAAGAGAGAAAATCTATAGAATATGTTAGAAGATGGGTTTGTCTTTCAGAAAATGATGAAGTGATGATGATGGGTTAGAGAGAGAAAGTGATTTTAGAAAGAGAAAGAAAAAGGCTAGTTTTAATGAGTATTTGTCTCTTTCTGTCTGAGTTTTATTGTTTTTTCGCTTTGTCTTTGTGATTGAATATTTGCCATTGCCAGCTCCAGAGAAAAGACAGAGAGTCCCATCTGCATATAACCGATTCATCAAGTAAGTTTTATATCTTATTATTATATATTCATCATTCATCTTCAAATCCTAACCTTAATATAATTGACTTTCTCTTCTTTTAGGGAAGAGATTCAACGCATCAAAGCTGGTAATCCTGATATTAGCCACAGAGAAGCCTTTAGTGCTGCTGCTAAGAATGTAAGAATCTTTAACTCATTATCCATTGGTTTAACTAAAAGTCAATAACCAAAAGCTCAAACTTATTACTCACACATACACATAGATTCTTACGGTCTTGGTTCTTTCGGTTTAACTTGCAATAAATAAACAGTAAAAAGCTTCCATTTCTAAGGTGTTGGTTTTCCTTTGCTATGCCATTGATTATACTAACATTAGAACTTAGTTTAGATTGAAGAGAGAAACTAGGGTTAGAGTTCTTTATGCGAATATACTTGTTCATTTATATTATAAAGATGAAAATGTTAGTATACTAGATATAAAAAATGTAGGTGAAGGTGAGAGATAATGAGTAAAGAATTTTGTCGGGATATAACACAAGTTGAGAGATGTCTTGTACGTATGTTGTTTGTGTAACGCAGTGGGCCCATTTCCCACACATACACTTCGGGCTCGTACCAGACAATCAACCCGTGAAGAAGACCAACATGCCCCAACAGGTAAACCCTAATCTGTCGACAGATAATACTTATACAATCATTCGGATTGATTCTGATCATTTGTTGTATATATAGGAAGGAGATGATAATAACATGGTGATGAAAGATGGATTCTATGCTCCTTCTCCTAACGTTGGTGTGACTCCTTATTGAAAAGATAGATATAATATCGACTTGAAGAATTTCAAATCCAATTTTGTTGGGTTTTATGATGTCTAAAATGTTTTATTTTCGTTTCTTTGAACTTATATAAATATATATATATATTATATTTGCATGTGTTTCTTCTGTTGTTGTAATCAAAATCTTGCTAATTAATGGGATTTGTTATGTTAACTAATTTAGCATATATAATGCCTCTTTTTCTTTTTTGACATATTTTGTAGTAGAATTTTAAAAATTTAAATCGTATAAACTGTTAGTCTTTTATTGAATTCTACATCATCTTCACATTTATTAGAAAAAAATAAAAAAATTTCGTTATTCAATTAATTTTAGGCTTTCATTTTCCACAAATAAATATTTTTTGTCCATCCAAGTGTTGACAGAATATATATAAATATGATTCTGATAAAACGTTATTTAGATACTTAGAATTCAGCCAAAAAAAGAACGCAAACAAGGAAAATAGAAAACAAAAATAAAATCAATTACACTAAACCCTAAACTTTGAGACGAAAAAGAGAGAGGAAAAAACCTAAGGAGATTGATGGGCGTCAATTAACTGTATGTTATGTTATCAGGTCCACTGCTCGATGGCCTCCCGCCTTTTCTAATGTGGGCCATGTATAGCTGGGCTTATTAGGCTATATGGGCGCCTTTGTTGGGTAAGTAACAAATAACAAATGGGAGACCATAATAGACTCTCTAAATCAAAAAGAGGCGTTAAACAAAGACTACGAATGTACTATATGGTTATGTTTATGTCTACATCTTTGACTGAATTATCACCCTCGCAGAGGAATTATTGAATTGATTTTTAATACTCCTGTAATATTCTAAGAAAGTTCAAATATTAGAGAGAGATTGAGAAAACATGAAAAGATATAAATAAACACTTAACAATATTATTACATCAAACTCAATATGAGAGAACAAAAGGTTGGAGAATAATTTGCATTTTCTCACAGAAAACAGTAAACAAGAACTCAAAAAAAAAAGATTTTACAAATCTTCAAGCACATTGGAAACCATAAGGAAGCTTCTTGCCACAGTAGTTCAATAACAAGCTTAGATTAACAGGAACATTGAGATTAATCCCCAAGACATTGGCTTTAAGAGCAGTGCAGAGACAAACTGCAGCTTCGAGATTAGCAAGACCTTGCAGAAGTGCACAACATGGAGTCTTAGGTGGAGAACCAAGAACAACGTTAACCAAACCCAATAAGTCTGAACAAACACCGAGCTTAAGTGTGTCGGTAGGACAAGTTGGTTTAACTGCAGGGTCCTTCTTGATAGGTGATTTTGGGGTTTTAGGGGTTTTTGGAGTAGTTGGTGGACATTTTGTGGAGGTTACTAGAGTGAAGAAAAGAAGATTAAGAGTGAGAAGAAGAGCTGTCACTGCAAGAGCCTTAGAAGCCATAGAAACTATTTAGTGATGTGTATAGATGAATGTGAAGGTGAAGGTGAAGGTGAGATAGGAGATGGTTTATATAGAACAAGTTATTAGGTATACAGAGAAATCTAAGTAAACGCATGTGAGTGATTGTGAAGGAAATTTGAGTAAGAAACAAAAGAATCCAGCTAATTAGCTTTTGCAACTTGAGGCCCTGGCATTGATTAGACCATTTTTGGGAGTTACTGTATTTTTATCTTCAAAGAGGAAAAGACAAGATTTTTGCCTTGTTAGTTTGTGAAACTAAGGGTTCCACAAAGTTTGAACCAGAGTGTCCTTCTAGCTGGAGAACCATTATGTACGTTGCTGATAAGATATTATTTTACATTGCATTAGTCCCAAATCTTCTAGATTTTTGTATGAATGATCTTTCAATGCAACTTGAAGAGATAATCCCATAGCCAAAAAGATTCATGTGGCATCTTCAAATTAAACCAGTCTTGGATGTTAATGTCCAACAAGAGGGCAAAGAGAATTGTTTTATTTAGAAGAATCCAATATTAGTCTATATACAATTTAACAAGTGGAAGAAGATAGTAATTATCACAAATTATTTGAGAAATGATAAGACTGAGCAAACTGTACACACAAATTGAAAGATGAAAAGCATGAAAACGTGGCCATTTCTCAGGGTCAGAAGATCAGACTGAAGAAGCACCAAATGTGTTCTCGCCACTGTAAGTGATGTAAAGGAAGCCATCTTCGTCTTTCTTATCTTCATAAACCCTTAACATTAGCTCTCCTGTAGGAGGAAGAACATTGTCTACAAATATGAAGATAGCTTTCTCTGCACTTAGCTTGATCCTCTTTCGAATCACGTACACAAATTGACCAACCGTTAGGTCTGATGGCACAAGATATCTGCATTTTCCAAAACAATTCAAATACTCCATGCAAAGTCTTCAAGATCAAACACAACAAGTTAACATGAACAACAGGTCCTTACTTTATCTTGTCTATGTTTGGGATTTCACTTTTCTCAGCCTTTTCAACAATCACCTGCAACAAAAAGATACATAATGGGGTCACACAACTTTAACAAACAGTAACAGGTTCTTAAACCCAAAGAAGGTAAATGTCCTGTAATGATGCTTAGCTAGTCATGATATCAATCCAAAAGGAAAAAATGAGCAACTTAAGATCAATCACAACATTCCCACTTAAGATTAATCACAGCATTCCAATGTAAATCACAATACAAACTAAACTCCCCAGAAGATTCAGGTTCTTGTTTGTGCAAGTGAATACAACATACAATGACATATATAATTATGCAGATACAAACATACATATTCAGAGAAGAGAACAGAGTATTTGATTAATACCAAAGAAAAAACTTACCGGAATTCTATCAGGATATTTCTCCCTGATCCTTCCAGCTTCAGCCTTTCTCTTTTCTGTTCATAAAACAATCTCCAAGAATCAGATATAACATACAAACAAAGACTAACCTAAGATCACAAAACCGAATCAATGAAACAAAGACTCACCGAAATCGTTGTCCAACTTAAAGCTGCTTCCTTTATTCATCTTTGTTTCTGAGAATTGAAACAAACAGCCAAATTTGAGATGCAAATATAAAAAAGTCTGCGTCTTTTTCACGCGGTTTCTAAATATGGAGAAATCAAAACAGAGAAGTGTAACAAAGAAACCAATTTGAAAACTTACAGATAGAGACTTTGATGAAATGGATAAGGATTAAAAACTCAAAGAAGAAGATGTACAAATACAAACAACTTTCTTCTTTCTTCTATGATTGGATAACGTTAACTACAATGGTCACACGTATATACACATTTTTATATACACTCGCGATGACGTGTCGAGTAATTAGACATATCAGCTTAGCTTGTTCTCCAAACAAAATCAATCAATTATTGTATTACTACAAACATTTGTTTTTTTATTATTATTGGATTTTTTTTAGGTCAATCCTTCAATTTAACCTTTAAAAATCAAGCCAATAATAATACTACGTAATATATATTATACCAAATTTACTTTAGTTTACTTGTTATAGATCCTCTTTACACCATTTCTTTGTAGTGTTTGGCACGTCTAAAATGAATCCAAAAAAGTTAACAAGAATAATTGAGCTTTATGGGCCAAATTAATTAGAAAATGGGCCTATAGTGAGTTCACGTTTAACACCAGGTTGGTTACACAAAAGATAAAAAGGCCCAATACAGTATTATTATTTTTTTTACCTTGACAAATTTCAATTTTTTTGTTATGAAAATACATAATCTCGTTGTCTTTTGGTATTTTGTCTAAATGTTTTCTTCTTCCAAATATTTAATAACCTCTAAAAAGAATAAGTAATACGTTAAGGGAAACATAATAAACTTGACAGATGAAAGCTAATGCATAATAAGAAATATGAGCAATTAATCATAACCGAATGATTAAATGGAGAATGTATGTAATAGTGCATTGTTTAATTTTATATTTCAACTATCCCTAGATTTTGGCAATAATAATTAAGGATTAATAATACATTAAGTCTCTTGTTTCTGTTATGTTGGTAGTTGTCTTAACAAAAAGAGACATTATATTATAACCATTATTGTTCTCCGGTATTATTTTCTTTCTTCCATAAACATATGAATACAAGAAGTCAAGATTTAATCTAACATAGATTTTTTTTCTTCCATAAACGTATGAATATAAAAAGTATATAAAAAAATTACTTTTCATCTTCTATTTTTGTCTTTTTTCCATTTTATCTTTTTTGGTTGTCTTTTGTTTTTCTTTTTCTTTTTCATTCATTACTTACTACAATGTTTCTCCATTTTTCTCTCCAACTGTTGTATAATCCAAAATGCATTTTTATTTTGATCAATGCCATGAGAACATCATGCTTTCATATCCTACCTAAATCTAGTTATTTCATACTATGCACAAGTATGAAATTGTAATCAACAAAGTAGAATATTTAAATGTTAACTATTTTTATTTGTAAAAGCATATAAATCCACTTGTAAAGATAAAAAAAAGTTGTTAGGCCAAAGCAATAAAGACTATAGGAATGATATGTTATATTATAGTGATGATTGTTTTTATTCAATATCATTTGTTAAAAAAAAACATATCGAAAATGAACTCATTCACTTAGATAATGATGTATAAATAAAAAAAATTGTTACCTCATAATTTAAAAGATTGTTTATATCAAATAAGTAAAAAAGTTATATCAACAAACCTTAAACTAACAAAAATATAACATTATCTTTAACAAATAAAAAAACTTAAAACTAACTTATTAGTTGAAAATATTAAATATAAATAATGTTATAATAGAAGATGTTCATAAAATGCACGATAAAATATTGTTTTAATATTGTCACAAAAGAGTTAATTTTCAGTTTCTATATTTGGAAGAAAAAAACAAAGTATTTAAAATACTAGTTATTTTCTTCTTTAACTTTTCAAATTTTCAAGTTTTAAACTTTGTTTATTATGTTTGGAATGTTGATGTTTTTAGGTATTTGATGAAATTCTTTATGAAATAGACTCACATTTAATCAAATATTATTTTCCTAAAAGTGTAGGCCAAGTATAATATGTTTTATATGATTTAGATTATTATTTTCGTACAAATTCATGTTGTTAAAATTATCAATAATTATTTTTAAGAGAAAGTTAATATTTTGTTTTTGTTGATATAAGCTTCACTCTCTTTTAGTTTTTTTTGTCTAAACTTTCTTTTAACAAATTAAGTTTAATTTTTATTATTTTATAGAGAATATGATTGATCAAGATATGAAAAATATTTTCATGTTTTTGAAAACACTTTGCTCCACATAAAGTGGGAAGTAAACACAGTTAGAGATCGTGTTACACAAATTCTTACCGGTGATTATAATTATAGTTATAAAATACTTATTTGTGTCATCAAAACTCTTGCTGAATCTTAGATACTGGTGATTGGTGCTTCTACTAATCCTACGAAAAATAAAACCTTTTAAAATATAATTTCTTTAATTAAATATTTTATTAAAATATATCTATCAATTTAATTTATTAACTGTGAAAATAATAATTCTCATAGAATAAAATAAATAGTAATCATGTAGTTCAAATAGCATAAAATTTGACTTGTGAATAAATTAAAACATTTTATAACTATAATATTACATTTAGTCTAAAATTTGATATTTTTGTAGGTTGAATGTCATTTTAATGTTTTAATGTTAATTACCACATTTGATTTTTTCATGTTTTATGAAATTTGAATACTATATTATAGATTCAGAAAAATTATAATAAGTTAAAAATTAAAGATAAATTAAATTCAGCTTCTGATTAATCTGTTTAATTTTTGATTTCTTTGTTAGGCACTAGATTTTAGTTAAGCCTATGTAATTAACTTAGCAAAATCTTAAACATTATATGTAATTAATATGTACACAAGTGGAACGTTAGTGGTGTCCCTTCTTTAGCTAGTCATCAACTATAAGCAAGTTGGTTATTTGTATTCTAAAAATAACAAAAAGAAACACAAAAAATAATATAATACGATTCATATTTTGATTTAAGACAGAGTTACAATAGTGGTGGAAACTCACATGCAGGTTTGTGATTTGTCTTGGGAAATAAACCATGTCTCTCATCATGACATTTCTCAAATAATAATACTTATTAATTGTCTTAATTTTTAAAATAAATTTATGGCTAACTCAAGGCAATACTGTTACACAATAATAACATAATAAACATGTCTAGTTTACATTCATACACAAGCAACCAAAATTATCAATCTTGTCTGGAAAATCCAGCTATTTGATTTTCATTTACTCTATTTAACATATTTGTTTGTATATATAATTACAACTTGATTATTGGTAATGGTATTATAATTTGTGTTATTTATGGAATAAACATTGCGTTAACGTGATCCATGTCATGTCATCGAGGTGTTTCGTTACCACGAATTTTCTTAGAAATTGTGAACAACATATTGGGACCATGCGATTAAATTTGATTTATGTTGGCAAGAAAAAAGCTGTTTTTATTTTATTTAGGTTTTGGTTTCCAATGTATTTCCTTAGTGATTGAATATCTTATACCTAATCTAAATAATTTATTAAGTTTGGTTTTGTTTTGTACTTTCACCGATTATATCATTTGAATTTTGTATTATTAACGCAACAAAATATTGACTTAATAATTAAACTAATACTATGATTACAATGAAAATTTCGAACATAGCAGTGTCATTTTCATTGACTAAATTAAAATACCAAATTATGGTTTTTTTGTTAACAAATAATAATATCCGATATATACTTTAAGTTTTCTAATTAGAGTATAATGAAATTTAAAACCACCACTTATATCTATTTAAATTAAAGGTGAATCAGTTAAACTATCTAGTTTTTGGCACCAAATTATAGTTTTAGATAGAGAATATAAATAAGTATTATAAAACCATATACATTTGGTGGATATACTTGGAGATGTTTTCATAAAAAATGTGGTATCTTTTCGTGTATAAAATATGTTAGTTATTTAACTAACACATGTTATGATTAACAACTTTAAGTTATTAATTACAAAAAGCAAAAAAGAAGTTTATAAAATGACTAGTTAAAGTAATAGACACCACCACCATCTTAGATTTTGTAGTATAAAAGATTTTATTTAAAAATTCAAAAAAGTAAAGAATAGTTCCAACAAAATTTAGAGCCGTTGGATGTTGAGATATAAAAAGAATCTGAACCGTTGAAAGGTTTTTGTCTCGATGGATACAAAAAATCTTCAAAAAGCCACAGAGAGAGAGACAGACACTCAAATAGAGCACCGGTCCGTCAGATTCAGTTTCGAAAACCAGTCCCTAAGCCACCTGCCAAAGCCTGTTTCCCTTTAAATTACTATTTTAACCTTATCTCGTTTTAAGTGTTTTACTAAAATCTTGAGGTTAAAATTGGAAATTCATGTAAAATATAATAGTTGTAGTGAACCATCTGCGTCAGTTTCGTCTTTTTGCTCTGTTTCCTCGGCATATGTAAGATTTCTTTTTATAGAATCACTGTTTTCAGATCAATCATCTTTTTTATTTCCTTAATTTGGAGAAAGTATTCCAATTTTAAGTCAGTTAAAAATAGAAAAACATTTGAATTCATATTCAATATTCATTCATTTTTATGGACAATTGCATCTCCAAATTCTAATTTACAACTCAAATTTTCAAATTCCTAACTTTATCTCTTAAAAATAGGCAAGTTTGTAAGATCCAATTTTGGAAAGAAAAAAAAAACTAAATAAGTGAATTTACAGATGTACTTTTTTCCTGTAGATTATTGTATCTTCATTTAATTTTGTAACTAAGAATTTTATTCACAAATTCTAAATTATAATCCAAACTCTGCTATGTTCAAATTTTAAAAGAAACAAATACATTTTTTTCGTCAATAACTATATCAATAAAATCCAATATATGATATAAATTTGTTTATAATCTATTTATATATTGAAAATGAGTAGAACTTTAATAAGAAGAACTCGACCATTCAAAATACTTCTTCTTTCAACCAATCTAAGTTGGAAAATATGATTTTTTACCTAGAAAATATATACAAAAATTGTATTGAATCAATTAGTACTTAGTTGATTTAAAATTAACAACTAGATAGAATTAGCTTGTATATAAATCCTTATAATAATACTGCAACTAGATTTATACAATAATGGTACTATAGAAGCAACATTGTAAGAGATTAAGAGCAAAATCCAAAGTGTAAGACAAATGAAAATGGAGAGTAGAGTCACGCGCTACAATTGCGAAGAGACTGGACAATGATGGCACAAGAACACGGTACATATGAAGATAAGTACATCTACAGACACAAGCCACACATAGATCAGAGAGACTCTAATAAAATCAGAAAATTAAAAAAAGAAGAAGAAAGATTTAAGACTGTAAAAAGAGAGAAGCATTGATGAAGACTACTTTTTATATATTGCACGCATCCATATAACAGCTACAGCAAAAAAAAAAAAGATGAATTTAGAAAGAAAAAAAAAGTGAACATAAGCTCTCTCTCCTTCTTCATTTGTTTTGTTGTCTTTCTGTTTCTGAGATCTCTCTCTCTTTTTGTTTTTGTGTTTCTGGGTTTTGTGTATTGAGGCGATGCCCTTATCCTTTGAAAGATTTCAAGGGGAGGGGGTCTTTGGTTTATCTTCTTCTTCAATTTACTCAGATTCTCAGAAAATTTGGTTTAATCAGAACAAAACCGGAATTACTGAAGAAGAAGAAGAAATTGGTTATGTTGTCGGTGGTGGTTTACCGGAGCCGACGTCTGTTCTCGATGCTTTAAGAAGTCCTAGTCCTCTTGCTTCTTATTCTTCAACAACCACCACACTGTCTTCTTCTCACGGCGGTGCTACTGTCACCGCCACCACCACTGGTGATGATAATAATACTAAATGTAGTCAAATGGGTTTGGATGATCTCGACGGTGTTCTCTCTGCTTCTTCTCCTACTCAGGAACAGAGCATTCTCAGACTAATTATGGACCCGGGTTCTGGTTTTGGTGTTTTTGACCCGGGTTTTGGATTCGGGTCTGGTTCTGTTCCGGTGAGTGAAAACTCGAATCCTTTGTTGTCTTGTAGCTTCCCGTTTCAAGAGATTTCGAATCCGGTAGAAGCTTTGATTAATCCGAATCAGTATTTGTTCTCTAATCCTCCGTCGTATCCTCCGGCTAAACGGTTTAATTCGGGATCTCATCACCATCATCAACAACAACCGGTTTTTCCCTTTACAGATCCGGATCCGGGTCGTGACCCGGTTCGTCGTCAGTTTCCGTTTCAGTTTCAACAACAACTCCAAATCCCGTCTTCTTCGACGGTAGCTATGGTTCCGGTTCCTTCTCCGGGAATGGCCGGCGATGACCAGTCAGTCATCATCGAGCAGCTGTTCAACGCGGCGGAGCTTATTGGAACCACCGGAAACAACAATAACGGCGACCATACCGTTCTCGCGCAAGGGATATTGGCGCGGCTCAATCACCATCTCAACAGTAACAACTCAAAGCCTCCGTTTCAGAGAGCAGCTTCTCACATCGCTGAAGCTCTTCTTTCACTCATTCACGACGCATCTCCATCGTTAATTACGCCGGAGAATCTAATCCTCCGTATCGCCGCTTATAGGTCCTTCTCTGAAGCCTCTCCGTTTCTCCAATTCGTCAATTTCACTGCAAATCAATCGATTCTCGAGTCCTGCAACGAATCCGGGTTCGATAGGATCCACATTATCGATTTCGACGTTGGATATGGAGGACAATGGTCATCTCTAATGCAAGAGCTCGCTTCTGGAGGTACTCAAGGAAGAAAAACAAGAGCTTCATCAATGAAACTAACCGTCTTTGCTCCTCCTCCATCAACAGTCTCCGACGAATTCGAACTCCGATTTACAGAGGAAAATCTCAAAACTTTCGCCGGAGAAGTCAAAATTCCGTTTGAAATCGAGCTACTAAGCCTTGAACTTCTTCTAAACCCAGCTCATTGGCCACTCTCTCTCCGTTCATCAGAAAAAGAAGCAATTGCAGTGAATCTCCCAATAGGCTCCGTCGTCTCCGGTTACCTTCCGTTAATCCTCCGTTTCCTGAAACAAATCTCACCAAACGTCGTCGTTTGTTCAGACAGAGGATGTGACCGTAACGACGCACATTTCCCAAACGCCGTGATTCACACACTTCAGTATCACACCACGCTGCTTGAATCTCTCGACGCTAACCAAAACCAAGACGATTCAAGTATCGAGAGGTTTTGTGTACAACCTGCAATTGAGAAGCTTTTGATGAAACGACACCGTTGGATGGAAAGATCTCCACCGTGGAGAAGCTTGTTTACACAATGTGGGTTTTCTCCGGCGAGTTTAAGTCAGACGGCGGAAGCTCAAGCTGAGTGTTTGTTGCAGAGGAATCCAGTAAGAGGGTTTCACGTTGAAAAGAGACAATCTTCACTTGTTATGTGTTGGCAAAGGAAAGAACTTGTTACTGTCTCTGCTTGGAAATGTTAGAAGAAAAACCAAAACTTTCTGCTAATTTTTTCTGTTTTTAATCTTCTAAGGTTTTAATTTTAAAAGACAAATGTTGTTATGTTGTTCAATTATGCTCTTAGTTCGACTGTTGTGTTTAACAATCTTAAGGAAGGAATTAAGGATATATAATCAAAATCTCCTTTTGTTAGTTTTTGTGTTTCTCTTCTTGAGTTCATGCACAAATCTATCATCCAAACACATAAATTGCAAAATGAACTCAATTCTTTTTTTTTTGTTAATGTTTGGATCGACAAATTTAAATATTTAACTCGATTTTGTGGGATTATACATCTATCAAGAATCAACTACTTAATTGAACTTATGAATCCTATTTTGGAGGTTGCTCATCTATTTAAAAACGATTTTTTGTAAGAAATATTGCAAAAATGGACATCAACTATTTGATTGAATTCATTTTACTTTTGGCTGTTTTTTGGTATTAAATTCTAACGAAAAAACTCTAGATTTAACCATTTCATTATATTAAATGTATATGTTATGATTTGGGTATGAAGATTCTAATTGAATGTTTGTTTAATCGTCTTGGGTTCCTAAAGGATTTTTTACCTAGTTTTTGGCCATGAAAAAGTTTTGTTTTTGTGTCATAAAAAAGGTTACGACTTTAATTTTGCGTACAATGTTACTTTAGATGTTGTAGAAGTTAAACGTATGTTAAAGCTTTTATAGCTTTAAATATTACAAATACATTATTGTAATACGACTTTTGTTCGTGAAATCACATGGTTCTAAAGTCATTGGTGCTTTATATTATAATCTCTATTTTTGCTTAATACAAATATTTTTTTCTATGTTTACTAAATTGCTACCAACCGCTTCACTAAACTAATATCTATCTAAATTTTATGACGTCGGTGTACGAAATTAATATTATTTAATTATGGCTGCATTTTTTAAAAATGTACTAGTATTTTATTAATTCTGCATAGTAAATATTCTATATATCAATTATTGTCGTCTTTATTTACTAAGATCTATATATAATCCACTAGCATCTTACCTAACTATTAAAACACTAGAAAAAGGTTTTATTCGGGTGAGGTTAATTTGATAACAAAAGATAATGTATATTTTGGTCTGTTAATATTCTATTTTTGGCTTTAACAAAAAAAATAAAGTATCTATTTTTGGTTATATTCAATGAATTTATGAACAAAAAAATATAATCCTAAACGACCTTTCCAAAGTCATGTTTAAATAATTATAAATACAAAAAGCAACCAGAAAAAATTAATAGTAGCGGATCGAGGTTTGCATGTTACTTTGTATGAAATGTTTTTGTTTTGGTTTGGCTAATTTCGATATTATCAGCTTTTGACAATATTAAAAACACAACATTAGCTTTATTATAAATCTTGGGAAAAAGAAGACATATACGTCATCAATAAGATATCAGACTTTTTAAACTATGAATATAATAACGTAAATTAACATGAAGCCAAACCCGACAACAGATACTTTTGTCTCCATGACTCCCAAAGCATTAGCTTCCTAATTATTTTTACAAATTCATTATTTTGATCCACATTTTATCAAACCATAATAATCGTATCAATTTGTTTTTCAATAATTAAATCAATACAGTTCAATTGATAATGCAGACTTTTCCTCTTATGCAAGATAACACGATTATCAAAAATTAAATTTTGATAAATATATAATATTTAACAACTGATCAAAATTATGTGTATTTATTTTTGCCATACGAATTCTTATTGTTTATAGAAGATTTGGTTGACGCTCTTACCTAGTTATTGTTTTTTTTTGTCAACTAGCCTATTGCTTTTAAATACACTCCTATAATTACAGGTAGATGGTTTGATCTCTGGTTCTTTAAGGATTTGTAATGTGACTACATCACTGACCCACATGTCCTCGACATATTATGATTGTTTAGGTTTTCTATTATGGGATTGACAATATCTTAAATTTTAATTTCATTGATATTTATTTAGTTTTCAGTTTTGTAAACATTCCATTAGTTTTCTTTGTTTAAGTAATGTTTCCAATAATATTATGATTTTTTGTTGATTTTTCTGTTTTTTTTTCCCACAAATTATTCGTATTCTATTATATCAATATTACCATATGAAAAAACCCAAAATTTATAGAATAACTTAACAATATATTTAACACAAGTGTTGACTGGCTCCTGCTTTTAGAATAGTTTTTGATTTTTGATTTTCACAAAATCTGTTTTAATCCATTCAAGTTTAAAAAAACTGTTTTTGTATTACAATTCACCATTCAAAATTTTAATTTATACATCTTAAAAAGTAGAATAACTAGTTCTTAGAAATTTAGTTACTTTTTTCAAAAACTAAAAATTAGATTTTGGATATTTTCGTAAATCACAAAAACTAAAAATGAAAATTCAAAAACCAGAAACTAGAAACTAAAAACCAGAAAACTATTTCTCTATTCATGGCTATAGTATTACAAATATTTAAATGTTAGTGGTTAAAGTTTACCAATTATGTTGTGTGACAATTCATAAGAAAAGAATAAACTTTGATAAATACAAAATCTTAGGCTGATGCTCGTTCCACCAATGTCTTCGTCTTCCCAATCATTTCTTCTTTATTAGTATAGTTTTTCTTTTGGTTCTTTTTAAAATTAAATTAATTTACCTTTTCTAATTCGATTTATAAAGTCTGCTTGGGAACAACGCATTCTCTATCAACCCCACATCATTTTACTAGTCCTCTTTTTTAGTTTTTATTCAACTTTTAAGAAAACAGACAAAAAAAACAAAACATAAAACCAACAAAAAATTCATATGCATGCATTATGTATTGTCTTGAAAAAAAAAAGAAATTTGGATTGAGACTTATCAGTCCATTGCTATCAAAATAATTGCGAATTCGGCGTTTAATCATTTAATAATTTTTAGGCTAATTAAGTCAAACTTTATTAGTTAGTTAATCATCTCATTAGTATTAATTTTTCTTATGAAGCTTTTTAAAAATTCAATCAATCATGTACCCTAAGGACAGCTCAATTGTGTCAACTATCAAATATAAACCAAACCCAAACCGGTTTTTACATTGAACCAAGAAGCAACCTACCGGTTTCAATCAGATATAGTGACACAGGCTCTGCTTTCACCTCCAACAAGTCTTCTGCATCTCTCAAATGCAACAACACTGAACATTGCACCATTATCTCTCAAATGCTTACTGCAAAAACGCTTGTTCTTGCAGCTAACTGTGTTTCCAGCAGATCATCGAACTCCATAAAGTCTTAAGGATGTTTTGATGAATGAGTAAGCTAAGGCACCAGTGAAGATGTAACTATCAACTCTATCCAATATTCCACCTGCAGCATGGAAAGAGATTAGAGGTGGAAGGAGTGAGAAGAAGCTGCGGTGAGGAGAGACTTTACCATGTCCAGGGATAAGTGAACCAGAGTCTTTGACGCCAGCATCACGTTTGATCATTGATTCAGTAAGATCACCAAAGACTGACCCAAAGAATGTGAGGACCAAAAGCTATTGAACTGAGAAAACAACAAAAACACCAATTCATAAACAGAGAGATGATAATGAGAAAAAGAAGTTCAATCGAACGAAATCATTGAGTCCCTGAACAGAGATTGAGGCCAACGGAGAGACTTAGAGAGTAGAATGGTAATGACAATACAACCAACTAGTCCAACAAAAGTCCCTTCCCATGTCTTTTTGGGACTAATACTAGTAAGAGATGTCTTACCAAAAACCAACTTCAAAATGGTTCTAGTGAAAAAGCTTATTCGTGAGTTATAAATCTTTGACGTTACCTTGCCACCGAGAAAAGTGTCTGTCGCAATTACACCGCTGAAAAAACAATGTTGCCACTAGTCCAACTGTCCAATGAGCTTGACCACCAAGAAGAATTGGCCATGTCCTTCCGATACCTATAAAGTAGAAAGAAACAAAACTGATCATAAAAGACATATGATGTAGGAGAAAGCTCTCCATAAACATGAGATATTAAGGAGGAGATAAAGCAAGAACTTGCCGGTGTTAAGGGCAGGAGCAGCTAAACCACAGCGAAGCTTAACCCAGAAACAAGGGAGATAACCACAGTAAAACAGACCAAACACTGTACTACTCAGCTGAGAAAAACGTGGGGAACTTCGTTGTAATGCTATTGCAACAACAAATGCTGCGGATGTCACCAGTATATCAATGTTACCAAAGTACCTACAAAGAGTTTTTGATAATATCTGTTTTCAGGAGAAGTCACATGACATAGAAATAACAGGTAAAGATTCGATGCAGTGTGTTTTAGCTAAACTCACAGTGTAAGTATGGGCATAAGGGCACATATAACTGAGAAAATTCGAGAGAGATATCGTGGAGGAGGTGTCATTCCTTTGGCTATGTCTCTAATTTTAACGAGCTCGAAATATTCACGGGAACCGACAAAAACAGAAGCTGCTAAAGCTACTGTGAAAACCCATCTTCCAGCTAACACAACATATCCAACAGGTAATTCAATGCCAATACCAAAGATCACTCTTATCTTAAGCTGACTTGCTTTCTTTTGCTGATCTTCCACATTTTGCAGTCATGGATTCTATCAACACCCTTTAGAAAGAATGGCCAATGGAGGAATTACATCATGATCAATCAAACAAAGTGACTACATCGACAATTTAATATCTCACACGAATGATTCTTATCAAAACTGAGGAATTGACCACAATTCCCTACAGTATTCTGATAAGCTGATTCCCATCCCTAAACACTATCAAGCCAATTCTCAACTCAACTAAGTTAAAGATTGAGTCTTTCTAGCTCTTTATCTTGGACAATCTCGGGCTCCTTCTTAAGTTACAGATTAAAGGAGAAGAAAACATAAAGTGATTACCTTTGAGTTGTCATCATCACCAAGCTGGTCTGATTCAGCTCGAGCAACGGCCGTGAGAAAACGCCGCTTAACAGAAACCCTGCCAGAACCGAAACGAGAGAATGGTTCGCTATCATTGCCGAGACGTAAACTCGTATATTCCGAAGAAGGGTGAAGACTTAGGGCTTTTCTAGTGTATATACGGTAAGGGCATGTACAGAGAGAAGTCGCCATTGCTTTCAAAATGACTTGAAAATAAATCCAAATAGTGAGAAGAAATTACTAACAATTTCGTTTTTAAATCTAAAAATCATTATGTCGGAGGAAGAGAGTATGTTGGTGTGTGTTAATCAGTGAATTTCTCGGCGAGTTTGTATTGTAGCAAGAGCCTAAGAACAAAGTAGAACTAGTTACTAGCCTCTAAATTAAGAACCTTCCAACTCAGCTAGAGTTTGCATGTCCTCACTGATCACAACTGTCGGCAACATGTATTTATTTCTGTAATTTAAGGAAAACAGAGATGAGTCATGAGACTTAGATGGAGAGAAACAATGTTAGAAGAAGGGAACACAAAGAAAGAAGAATCTTTGAAACTACAAATTAGAAAAAGAGAGAAAAAAGAAGTTTACGTGGAAAATCTAAGTCTTATGAAAACCGTAATACAATTGCTCTAATGCACTAAGTTCAGAGACGACCATAAGACACAAGAGAAGATGATCGTCTTCCTCACACAACTTGTTTGTTTGTTTTTTTTTTCCAATGCTTTCTGAGCTCACTTGGAGACTTGTGGGGTATATAGTTTGAAGCAGTTATGCCCTCTTCATTATGTATCCCAAGATTAGACTGATTATTCCGACAAGAAGAATGTACTTGAATGGGATTCCACCACTTTGACTTCTCTTGCTTTCACGCCTTAACTGCTCCTGCAATTTTACATCTTTTTGTTATCAGAAAGGTTCGTGTTTCGCGAAAAGGGTCCAAGTCAAGGAAACTTATGGCAGATCGACTTGATTGACCTAAAATCTTACTAATCAACAACCAAGAAATTGAGTGCTTCCCTAAATCCAGTGAGACTAGTTATGAATGTGCTTTTTAAATTTGCTAATCATCAATTCTACATCTCAGACAACTCATTTCTTTGGTTCTTAAAACAACAGCCAGGACGAATAGTTTAAATATACAAGGACAAGGTAATAGTTATTAGTTCCTTACCACTTCTTGTTGAAGCTTGTTGTTCAGTTGAATCGCAGAGTTCTTTTCCTCGGTGAGCCTTGTGATGAGAGCTCTTGCCTGATATCATACAACTCAATAAGTGTTAAAATTACATTTAATAGAAGGACCACTTCCGTCTCCTAACTTCCAATTAGTAGTCATTAGGTTTGTCTCAGCTTAGTACAATGCAATTGCACGCATAGACTGATTAGTAAAAAGCTACAACTTTAGCAGAGCTAACCATATTCCTATGCACAAGAATACTGAGGTATTCAACAACATTGCTAAGACATTGGTTAAAGCTTCAAACAAGGTAAACATTCTTTTCAGTAAGAATATTCGCCAGGTTTGAGAAATTCAGATTGAGCAACGAGCCATTAAGTAACTAAGAAATTAACAACCATAAAAAGACTTGATAGGAGAGAAAATTCCATATGCTTGGATGGTAACTATTGTTCGTTGCTTAATTGTATGAAACTCAAGTACTCTATATAAAGCATCAGATGGGTTATATTAACATACCTCAGATGAGTTATCTTCAGGTTCAATTCTATCCGCTTGAAATCTTGGAACCTAAAGTTTAACACGATAACGCAAGAAAATCAACAAAAGTACAAAGAAAGAAACACACTACCGTAGAATTCTATACTTACAGCAGTAAAATCAGAACCATTCCCATTATCTGAAACGGAAGCCCTTGGAGAAGAACCCTCTTCTGATCCTTCTCGAACAGGTGATGGTGGTTGTGGTGGAGCAACATAGATAACTCTCAATTTAGTCTCCTCAACTCGATGCCCTGCCTCTTTGCTAAACTGCAGGTGTTCATCAGACAAAGAAACATTGTATTCAGTATCCAATGATTCAAATTAGCCAAATCAGAAAGGGATCAGAGAATAGCAGAATCAGAGATTTATACCATCTCAGGAGTAACATCCTTCGCTGTAGCTCCGGGATTGGTCACAACACATTGAAGCAAGAACTTGTCTTTGCACTGCATATCAGCTGGAGCTTCCTTTTGAGCTTGCATGGTCACTAATTACAATACAAAGTCCCGAAAACAATCAAACCCATGATCCAAAAAACTATAAAGTCCTGCTAATTCGGAGAAAACGATCTAACAAAAGGGAAAACGTTAGAGAAACAAACCTAAAACTTCAGAAGAGGATCTGGGATGAACAACACCAGTATTTGGCCTAACGCAATACTTCTTCGGATTCGTCGTTTTAACCTAAAGTAAGACACATGAAAACCTTAAGGAAACACAAAAATCTCAAATTTAAATAGAAATTGAAGAAGAATTTCAAAAGGATTCACCTTGAAGGCGACATAATTGTCGGTCTTGTTAGCCAAATAGAGAGAACAAGAGATCTGCTTCTTCAATTCAACTATTCAATCAAAATTCACAAAAATCAATAAACTAATCGGTAAAAGTAGATCTAAGATATGCAAATGATTGAAATGTGGAAAAGAGAATCGAGATAGCTTACAAGCGAATTGAAGGTCGAGAGGTTCGATTGAGAGAAGCTCGTTACTCATCTTCAAGAATTTAATCCGATTCTAATCAATAGATAAAACAAATCTGCCAGAAAGCGAACGAATTGAAATTCCGGTAAAGAGAGAGGCGGTGGTGGTGGTGGTCGTCGATGATGGAGGAGAGAGAGAATCAACGTAACAACAAAACAACGTGAGAGATAATTAGCAACACGTCTGTCTTTGGAGTCTCTTTAAATAATTCAGACTTGTTTTTTTAATGTCTTTATTATTAAATTATTAATATGCCCTTATTGGTCTGACTGAAAGTATAATTAAGGGCAAAATTGTCATTTACATGAAACCATTTACTTGTTATTATTGTCTCCATCTTATAATTTGACCAGCTTAAACTATGACTTCTACAAGAAATACCGAACTTGGAAGCATCGCTGAGCTCAAGCCAAATGATTGAATCATCGAGTGCATCAAAGAGAAGCGTTGAATCTGAGGAAATCTTGGCCATGTTCGAGGACCACGCAGATTAACTTTTTCTCCACAATTGTTATTGGAGGACAAAAATCATCAATTAGATTTAGGGCACTGCTCATCCGAACTACCAAAAGAGAAACTTCGAAAGCCATCACAAGAGCTAGAACTCATAATAGCAAAATGAAAATTCAATGTAGGTCTGATTAATATAGTAATCGATTTGAGATTACATCACTCATATTGTTATTAAATGGTATTATTGTGATAGAAGTTGGAGTACATAACCAAGTGGTGGTGGTCTACTGGTTTCCACTAAATAAGAAGTTACCTCGTTTGTATAGGCCAAAGATCAATTTTCTCCAAATACAAAATTGCTAATCATTTCCATTTTACCACTAAATATCTAATTCCGGTCCGCATCTTGCAGTTAACCAAAAAAATAAAAAATTGGAGTACATTGCTTCAAGCAGAATAAATTTCTCTTCTATACCACTTTCCTTCTTTGGTGCGTACCTATGTTCTCTTTCAACAAAAACTGTATAAAGTTTACTATAGTGTTGAATAAAAAGATCAAAATGTTCTCAATTTTCTTTTCAATCCTATTTTGCACACAAGACATCATTATATGTTCATTAGATGGGTTTCTGTTTAGCTGCCATATGATAAAACTATCCTTACATGGTCTCTGAAGGAACAATACACTTATACAAATGATAGGTCCTCTAAAGATTTAACGGGGGCAGTGAGAAAGCACTATAAGTGGAACTTGCTCTTCTCATCTCTTTCATTGTCAATAAAGCAGCAACTGTATTCCTAAATATTTCTTCTCCAGCTTCAGATCTCTCACATTCTTTAACCTCAAGCATTGACTCTTTCGTGGTAAACACTGTGTCCATGGTCATCTCCCACTCTTTCACCAGCCTTGATACAAGATCCGTCTTGAAAAATGGTTGCTTAAGAACTCTTTGGATTATCCCTGATCTTAGTCCTCCTCCTCTTCTTTTGTCGTACTTCTTCAAAATCTTTGCTAATCCTGGAGTAATAGTTTCTTCCATTAGACATTAACATTCCTTTATATATGTAAATTTATGTGAAGTCACCTACCAGTATAATTGATGTTGCTGTAGTTTACAAGAAGAACCATTTCTCCATGGAAATTGACTATATCCTTTTTTATCTCACCAATTTCCATATCATCATTGTCTCTACATTTTTCAACCAATTTCTGAATTCGATTTTGCAATTCCTGCATTTTTTGTTCCATATAAATAAGCACATTAGTATGGTTACATTTATATTTTAATATGTAAAGAAACTTCCACAACAAAATACATTTTAAACAGGCATAGACTAATATTTTTGATAATACATCATCAAAAATATTTCTATTTTTATCACTTTTCATAAAAATAAATCTATACAAACTTTTTTTTTTTTTTTGTCAACGACATATTATATTAGACCACAACTGCTCGACTCAGTAGCCAAATTCCTACAAAATGTAGATGGGAGAACTCGATCCCTTGCAAATGAGCTGCTTTAACTGGACTTACCGCCAATCACTAGGCTAATAGCTATTTGCATCTATACAAAACTATTAAATTCCACTTGTAAATATTTTTCAAGTTCACAATTAAAAATATAATATTTGTCAACCAATGAACTCAGATCGTCACATTTATAATTATAATTGCTATCAACCAATTAAAAACCATTTATGTCTTGTACATTTTAGAAGTAAGATGAGTGATTATTAAATTTGAGAAGAAGACAATCTCTCTGTTTTCAATTATATATACCTTATGGTGAATGATGAAATCTTCTTCTTGTTCAACGAAGAAAGCATTAAACTTATCGATCTCTGCGTTCAACAAACCGACGAAAATAGATTCCACCGGAGCCGGAAAAGATATGAGATTCTTAAGTTCTTTGTAACGGAGAAACTTGTCTCGCCACTCCGGTAACGACTCTTGTATCTGTTCTTTAATCCTCTTCCCGAACTTCATCACTCAAAATTTTTATATTTAATTTTAGAAAAAAGAAAAAATGAAAGAAAGAAAGAAGTTTATTATAATGAGATTTGGAGGAAGAAGAAGAAGGTAATATATAGATATATGAATAGTGATTTTGTAAAAGAATATGTAAAAGGATATGCTTAGCTTTGGCGTGACGAAGTGTTGTGAATGTGGCATGTAATAAAGACATTAAATGGTTAAATTATTTGTTGTTTTTGATGTAAAAAATAAAAATCCTAAGCATATTCGATCTCTAAACTTCTCTTTAAGTCATATGTTTGAATTTTGACATAATTGTTTTTGACCGGACCTTTTATAGTATGTTTGGTATATTACATGTGTTTTGCCGATTTTATGCTATCTTATTTTCAAGGTATAAACTATAGAATTTTCATTGATTCCTATATCAACTTAATTTTTTTATGATTCAATTATTATATTTTTTGCTTTTTGGAATACTTGCTATTGATGTGATTGTGAGTTCATGTTCTCGAGAGACCGTCGTGCAGAAATTGCCGGTATGTTTGTGATATTAGAGATTAAAGTGACCAAATGACCCGTATGTTTGTGATATTAGAGATTAAAGTGACCAAATGACCCAAGCCTATTAACAAAATTCAAGGGTAAAATTGATAATTACTTGGATCCTTTTAAAGTCAATAAACAAATAAAATTCAAAGATTCCAACAGAATCTAGCATCTTTTGCTTGGTAAGCAACTAAAAAAAAGAAGAAAAAAAAATACTTTTGAAGTTACGAAAGTAAAAGACTCAACATTTCCCATTAAATCTGACAAAAAATAAAAGTAATACCCATTAAAATAGATGGGTTGGTCTAAGGCCCAATACAAATTTAAGTTCATAAAAGAAAAACCTCAAAATATTGCAAAAACAGGCCATTGAGGCCAATCTTTCTTTTTAATGAAATTTTAGAGTTTCGACCCAAAAGAAAAAGAAAAAAAGAACCTCAAAATATTATATGAAATTATCAACGGAAATATAAGTACAAATATAAGATATTAATAAAGTAAGTACCAAAGTATTTCAAGTTTATTACTCTAGTTTTATTGGAAAAGTTTTAAAATAGGACTTGCTTCTATGCCTTTGTTTCTTAATGAGATCGAGTGTATGTTTTGTGTAGGTGTGATGATTGAATATCAAAAGACACATTAGTTTACGAGTTCACAAGGAAAATGTTTTTTTGGTACATCTCGGTGAGTTGATACTAACAGATATGAATCCATTATAACCACAAGAACAATTACAACACTTTGAGTTACAAGATCAAGAAACACAATCAATAACCAAGCTCTCTCACTCTCTTGTGTTTCTCCTCTACTCTAGGTAATCCTTCTCACACCCATCTTGTGATCATCTCACTCTTGGTTATGTAGACAAGAATGCATCACATCATACCCTCAGCTTTCTTCTAACAACTTCCATCTTTACTCATCCTTGACCCAAAAGTAATCTTCCTCTTTCAGGTAATAGAAGGAAAAGACTGGTCAAATATGGCCCAAAACTGCAGCCCACCAGGAGATCCAGGAGATACAGAACAACCCAAAAAAGATTCTTCATGCTGATCTAGTACTACATGGCTCATGGACCTCATATCAAGACATGGCCCAGTACGGCTCATGAAGAATGAGAAGACGGTCCACATACTCCACCTCGTCTTCTTCATTATTACGCGGCAATCGAGACATTTCCTCGACTTCTCCGTTGCGACTCCGAGTTCCAAGAGAACTCTTCATCTTCAACTCCGTAACCCTAAACGACCAAACCATTCATCACTTTTCATTAACTCTGTCGAAAAAATAGAGAGAAGCCCTCTCATCTTCTCTGCCGTAAAAAAACCCAAAAACATAGATAAAACAAAACCCCATAATCTCTATTCTTCATTCTTCACACAAGACCGCCGAAGAACCAGAGAGACTCCAACCGTCTTCGATTCCCTTATCTTCGACATGCATGACCTCCGGTCACCACATAGTAAGTTCTCTTACCACTCTCTCTGTTTTCTGCTTTTCTGTTCATTTTTCTTCAAAAAACGAACCCCAGGAGAGACACTAACCGTCTCTTCTGATTCCGCCGAAGAGACTTCAAGAAGACTCTTCATCTTCTAACAAGACGGATCGCTGAGCAAGCCCAGTCAATCTAACGCCGCCTCAAACTTCTTCACCGGAACCGATTTTGTCAGAATATCCGCCGAATTTTCTAAGGTACCGATCTTTTTCACTGTTATCTCTTCTTCTTCAACAAACTCTCTTAAGAAACTCATCCTGACAGCCATATGTTTTGTTCTTTCATGATATACGCTATTTTTTACGAGACATATGGCGCTTTGAGAGTCACATAAGATATTTGCATCCAGATCTCCGAGTCCAATTTCACAGGTAATTCCTTTTAACCATACAACTTCCTTTGCAGCTTCCATTAATGACATATACTCTGCTTTTGTTGTTGACATGGCCACTCGAGTCTGCAGCCCAGATCTCCAGCTGACAGTGTTTCCTCCCACCTGAAAAATGAACCCCGTTATAGATCTTCTTCTGTCAAGGTCAGCTGCATAGTCACTATCACAGAATCCCACAATCCTTTTAGTTTCATTTTTCTTGAAAGTTAGGCTTAGATATTTTGCTTGTTTCAAATATCTTAATATTCATCTAACCACACTCCAATGTTATGTGTCAGGATTACCCATGAAGTGACTGACCAGACCTACAACATATGCCAGATCCGCACGCGATCCTACCATCGCATACATCAGACTTCCCACTGCACTGGCGTAAGGTACATTCTCCATCTGCTTTTCATAGATCTTAGCACTAGATAATTTGAAATGATAACCCATAGGAGTGTGAACTGTTTTATTCTCTGACTGATTGAATGTGCTTAAAATTTTCTCAATATAAACCTTCTGAGATAATCTTAGAATTCCATTCACTCTGTCTCTTGAAATATCCATACCCAGTATCCTCCTTGCACTTCCCAAATCCTTCATCTAAAACTATTTGCTTAATAATCCCTTTAGCTTAATGATTTCTCCCATGTCGTTTAATATTAATAACGTATCATCAACATAGAGAAGCAAATAAACATAACAACCTTTCTTGAACTCTCTGAAATACACGCGAGTGTCAAAATCACTTTTGTTGTAACCCTGAGACTGAATATACTCATTGAATCTCAAATTCCACTACCTAGAAGCTTGCTTTAAACCATATAATGATTTATGTAATAAACATACACTTCCCTTCTTTTCATATCCTTTAGGTTGTTGCATATAGATCATCTCATTTAGGCTTCCATGTAAAAATGCTGTTTTTACATCCATCTGCTCCAATTCCATATCACAATTCACCACAATTGAAAGCATTAACCTTATAGTAGTGTGCTTAACCACATGAGAAAATACTTCATGATAATCTATACCTTCAATTTGTGTGAACCGCTTAACAACCAATCTAGCTTTGAATCTCAATTTTTCAACCCCTGGAATCCCCAGTTTTACTTTGTAGAATTACTTGTATCCTATCTGCCCAGGTCTGATTCTTATTACAAGAATCTATCTCCTCTTTCATAGCAGCCACCCATAAATCACAATCTTTTCCGTTCACAGCCCCTGTGTATGACTTAGGTTCATCAAAGTTTATGTCATCTGCAACATTTAGTGCATCGTATGCCACATTGTTTTTAATGAATCTACTAGGATGCTTGATTTCTCTTCTTCCTCTGTCTCTAGCCAACAAATAATCATCATAACTAGATTCCACCAATCCTACATCATCTTCTATATTCACTTCTTCAGTTTCTTCATTTAGATCATGAAGAACTCCACCTTGATCTATACCATGATCAACATCATATGAACTTTTAGTTTCACTTGAATCTGTAGGTAGCACAAAAGAAACTCTCTTGTTCTTGTTTGCTTCCCTTTTTCTTTCAAAATCAATTGAAACTTTGTCAAAGTCTCTGTAAATCACATCTTCATTGAAGATCACGTCTCTGCTCACAATACACCTTTTGTCTTCCAAACTCCATATTCTGTAACCTTTAACACCCTGTGGATACCCCATGAAGATCCCTTTCTTAGATCTAGGTTTTAGCTTGCCTTGATAGACATGAAAATATGACAAACATCTGAATCTTCTCTTGTGAGATAAATCCAGTTCCCTTCCTGTCCACAACTGTTGTGGTATTTGAAAGTTAATAGGTTTTGAAGGAGTTCTATTTAGTATATAGACAACCGTAGATGCAGCTTCAACCCATAATGGTTACGATAGTCCAGTTTCTGTCAATAGGCTTTTGGCCTCTTCCAGAATGGTCATATTCAACCTCTCAGTTATCCCATTCTGTTTTGGAGTGTATGGACACGTTCTATGCCTTTTAACACCTTCTTGAGCACAAAAATCATCGAAAACCTTATTGCAGTATTCCAATCCATTATCTGTTCTCAAAACCTTCAGCCTCTTTCCACTTTGATTCTGAGTCAAAATTTTCCAATCAACAAACTTCCCGTAAGCCTCATCTTTAGTTTTCAAGAAGTACATCCAAACCTTTCTAGTGAAATCATCAACAAACGATATATAGTATTGATATCTCGCCAAACTTGGTGTTACATTTGGTGATCCCATAGATCAGAATGAACATATTCCAGAGGTCCTTCAGAGACATGAAGTCTTTTTCTGAACGATATTCTGTGTGACTTTCCTAGAATACATGGCTCACATTTCTTGAAGTCTTTGATTTCTCTATGTTTTATCAGCCCCTTTTCTTTTAATAGCTTCATGTTAGCAGCACTCATGTGTCCCAATCTGCTGTGCCACAGATCCGTTATGTTTTCTGCTACCAACACCATATTAGCTTCAGCCTTCTCAGGTTTTCCATTAAGGAAATACAGAGTGTCTCTGTAACTAGCTGTGATAACCACTCTATCATCCTTAAACACTTGCACTTTAAAATCCTTTGATTTATACCAGCATCCAAGCATTTCCAATTGTCCCAAAGATATCAGGTTCCTTCTAGCCATTTCAGAAAATCTCACTTGTGACAGAATCACAATTGATCCATTAGAATTCTGAAATCTCACCTTCCCTATAGCAGTCACATCACAGCTCGTGTCATTTCCCATTAAGATTTTACCTCCATCAATTTCTTCTACATCAAACATGAGATCTTTCCTAAAATTAAATCCAGAGTCTATAATCCGTTCATTTCCGATTTCAAAATTTGATGCCATAAGCATTAATGGTTCCTTCTGGATTGCTTCAACAACACTAGCTTCTGCTTTTCCTGACCTGCTTTCATTCCCATGATACTTCCTTTTTGGACAATCCCTTTTGAAGTGATCCTCTGATTCGCAAAACCAACATTGTTTACCCTTTGCTCTGGATTTATATATATTCTTCTCCTTCTGTTTTCCCTTTGAAGTTGACACCTTTTCACTTATGCCTCTACTCTGAAACACCAAACCTTATACCCCTGATTGCAGCTTATACAATTCGTTTTCTTTTAATTCCATTTCTATAGAGTAGGCTGAGCTCACAATATCTTTAACTGTGATTGTTTCTCTTCCACTGCTATACTTCAATGTGTGAACAAGAGTATCAAACTGCTTTGGTAAACTATTCATCAGAATAGCCGCCTTGTCTTCATAACTCATATCAACATGAACGCTTGCGAGGTCAAATATTAGTTTATTAAAAGCGTCAAGATTCTTATCCAGATTCTTACCAGCATCCATTTTGAAAGCATAAAATCTTTGTTTCAGGTTGAATCTGTGCGAAAGCATTTTCATCTGATACTCTGCCTCCAAAGCCATCAATGTATCATATGAAAATCTTTCTCTTTTCACCGACCTGAGTACTGCATCAGCTAAGCTAGAGCAGATAAGATTCTTAGCTCTCTTATCTTTAGCTTTCCATCTTGTATCTGCTTTTGCCTTTTCAAGTTTTTCCTTTGCAGCCTTTTTGTCATATTCTTCACCCTTTGGATCTAAGCTTGCCTCTTCTTCTAAATAAACAGGTAGAAGTGGTTCATCAAGTCCCAGAATTTCCAGTTGCGCCAAGATCTTGAATTTCCAGAGCGAGAAATCACCTTCTTCATCAAACTTCTCAACATCAAAACGCCCTTGGGTAGGTTCCATGTACTCAACCTTCTCATTCTTGGTACTAACTTTCTTTGTCGACATTACTTAACTTATGACTCTGATACCACTTGTTTTGTAAGCTTGCTTCTATGCCTTTGTTTCTTAATGAGATCGAGTGTATGTTTTGTGTAGGTGTGATGATTGAAGATCAAAAGACATGTTGGTTTACGAGTTCCCAAGGAAGATGTTTCCTTGGTACATCTCGGTGAGTTGATACTCACGGATATGGATCCACTATAACCGCAAGAACAATTACAACACTTTGAGTTACAAGATCAAGAAACACAATCAAGAACCAAGCTCTCTCACTCTCTTGTGTCTCTCCTCTACTCTAGGTAATTCTTCTCACACCCATCTTGTGATCATCTCACTCTTGGTTATAAAGACAAGAATGCATCACACCATACCTTCAGCCTTCCTCTGACAACTTCCATCTTTGCTCATCTTTGACCCAAAAGTAATCTTCCCTTTCAGATAATAGAAGGAAAAGACTGGTCAAATCTGGCCCAAAACTGCAGCCCACCAAGAGATCCAGGAGATACAGAACAGCCCAGAAAAGAAGCTTCATGCTGATCTGGTATTACATGGCTCATAGACCTCAGATCAAGACATGCCCGAGTACGGCCCACGAAGAATGAGAAGACGGCCCACAACTTGATTTTGCTCTCTAATCTACTTCTCTATGTATATTCTAGATTTTTTCAACATAATTATTACTTGTGTGTTGTGTTGCTTATTTGTTATTTTAAACTACTTATTTTATTTTAGGCTATACGTTCAATGAAATTAGTAAATATCAAAGAAGTGAGATAATTTTAAAAATAAAACAATCATAAAAGTATTTAGGATTAAAATAGTATTTCCATATAAAAGTTGCTTAATATATATATATATATATAATATTTTCTATTTCTGTTTTTAATTTTCATATAAGTTTCATAAACAAAAAGGTTTTAAATTATAGTTCTGACTGCAAAATTTCAACTCATAAGATGTACTTAATCTAATAATTACTCAAAAAATCACCAATTGCAAAGACATAATTAGAAATTAGTAGAAAATGTGGAGGCAATGATGAAATGTTTAAAATGAAAACTGGTGAAATATAGTCAACTACACAACATCAATTACAGCGATTAGCGATTAATGTGCTACCACAATTTGTATATAAAGAGGTATAAAAGTTGATGGGAGATTAGGATGCCAAAATTTGAATAAATATGACAAGATAACATGAAGAGGATTAAGATGCAGATGGATTTTTCTCTC
>JAKUCM010005495.1:0-11175 GCA_023374145.1 Lepidium sativum | reverse complement strand
GAGAGAGAGAGATAAGAATAATATTAATTGGGTTTTTTAGATAAAATAATTGTTAGAAGACTTCTTAATAATTGTTAAATCTTATGTTAAAAAACAATTTAATTAAACCTAAGGAAGATGAATAGTCGACGACTCTCTCGTGAAAGATCTCCTCTTGCTCTTGGCTTTTTGCTAGAGATTATTCTTTCAACTTCTCCTTCTTCAGAGTTTTTAGTTACAGAATTCAACTCTTTTTTTTAGTTCCTTCAACAAATTCATCAATTATCAATTGATCATTATCTTCAAGTTTTCGTAAAAAGGTATGTCAGTATGTGCAGTGATTTATTAGTTATTACTTAATTAGAAAGAAGAAGATGAGTGATCAATTGATCATAGATTCGCTAGTAGAGGAATAAACAATGGTAAATTATTCATAAAAGAATAAAAAAAAAGTAAGTTTCTTTTAGTCATCTTGGTGAGTGTTGACTTGGTCAAGCACAAGCACTAACAATGTTGGGCACTAAAGCCAAAATAGTTTATGTCGCTATCTGCTATTTAGACAATTGATGATGCTATATTGCTAGTGTATCGGTTTTACACATAATCGTTTTTCAGTGCTTGAAGTTTTGCTGTTTTGGACAGGTGGATTATTAAATTTGATTTTTTGTTTCTGTGCAGAGAACAGCAAAAGCAAAAGCAAAATGCCACCATCGGGAGTAAGCAAAAGCAAACTATGTGGAATAAAAAAGAGCCAACCATCAGAAGCTGAAAACATAAATAAGAAGAATAAACAAGAAGCATACATCAACTTGCTAGAAGGTTCTATGTTCAAGTATGTAAAGAAAAGCATCTTCTTCCACAAAAGTTGTGTCGTTTTTGGAATCGTTCAAATGATATATTGCTTATTTTCTTCATCAACAAATAGGTGGGACATTTTGACAGAGATGGTTAAAGGACTAACCCTTAAATCTATGTCTCAGACACGATGGGAAAGTCATGTTGAAAGTGTCACAGCAATAAGGTTTCAAGCCTTAGAAATCAGAGAAGCATTACTTTACTTGGTTGAAAGTAGTGACGACCCAGGAACACAAAGTAATGCTGAATCCCTTACTCTAAGTGAAACACATGGAATTGGAGGTTTTGGGTTCTTGTTTGGTATGGTTATTTGGTAGGACCTTCTTTTTGTTGTCAACACAGTAAGCAAGAGCCTGCAATCAGAAAATATTGATATAGATGCTACTATTCACCACTTGAAAGGGTTTGTGTCATATTTTCAAAAATATCGGGAGACGGGTTTTGAGGAAGCAAAGGCTAAGGCTAAGAAAATTGCAACTGATATGGAGATTGAAGCTGAATTTCCTGTGAAAAAAGCGTATTGTAAAAAGGAAAAAACACTATGATGAAGACACAAATATTGTTGATGAAAATGTGTTATTATCACCGGAGGAGAGCTTCATGATTGATTACTTCAACAAAATCATGGATCAAGCTTTAGTTTCTCTGGAATCCAGATTTGAACAATTCCAAAGGTATGAACAAACTTTTGGGGTTTTTGTTTGATTTAAAAAGACTATCCAAGTGAGGACAATTTGAAGGCATCATGTTTGAACTTGGAATCTTCTTTAAAGAATGGTACGCATTCAGACATTGTTGGTGATGATTTGTTATGGAATTAAAGATTCTCCAAGAATCTTTACCATGGGATGGCTTTGTTGTCGATTGAGACATCTATGGTTGAAAAACTTGACTATTCAAGTTTAATGACCGATTTTGCAGGAAAAAATGCAAAAAGAGTTGTATTTCAATAAGAAAAAAAATTTAACTTTTTTTCTTCTATAAACAGTTTATGAACTTGTATTATCTAATTTTAACATATGTTTTTTATATCATTTTTAATTTTTAATAAAAGGGCATAATTTTTTAATTCACTTAGGGTGGTCCAATCGTTCCTCCGGCACTGATGGTAGAATTCTACTTATTTTCTAAAAAACACATTTCATTCATTTTACTAAAATATATATTTTTTGCTCTAAAATTTGAAATAGATATTAATAAAATAATATTCTCATGCCTAATAAAAATAAGAAAAGTGTTATAAATATATAGGTATATAGGTATAATAATTACCTATATGAAAATATCTATACTCCACCACCTCTTACCTCTATATATATATATATATATATATGAGTTTGCATGTTGCTTTTGAAGTAATTGAACAAGTGAAAAGAAAAAAGAATATTACACTTCAATTATTTGTCTTTCTCCCTCCATTCCTCTACGTTCTCATCTATCATTCCTTTTTTTTTTTTAATTTATATACAAATATTACATAATAATATAATATATACATATTTAGTTATTTTATAACACGTTATCAGCCCGAGATGCTACCGTAACACGAAAAGTAAAATTTAATTTTTGTCAATCTGTTTTTATACTTTGTTATAATAAGTAAATTGAGCCTCATACATATATGTTATACATTTTAAATTAATATATATATCGTTATAACGGCCAAACCAATGTGGGTACTTTGCTCCCCATACAATTATATTTTTTTGGGATAATAAAAGTTTTTTCCCCCGAATTGATCATTATGGAAGGTTATACCTCCACGATCATGATCATATGGTAGGATATGGCTCCACAGATCAATGTTTTTAAATGTCCAGAAGACATTTAAAAGTTGTTTCAAAATAACAATAAAAACAAAATGTCCCAAAAACATTTGCAAAGTGTTCCTTTAAGAACGGTAATACAAAATAAATAAATAAAATAAATTTGTTCAGAAGACAAACAATATTTTTGTAAATTATTGTAGTTTTAATTAATGTCTAATATGTAATTATCTATCTCTATAATTTGATGGATTCATGATAATGTTATTATTAGTAAATATTAGTTTTGATAAATTTATTTTGATTCTATTTTCTAATGGTTATGAAAGAAAACTTAAATAATAATACATATATATATACCCAACGGCTCTAAGCACTATTACCAACGGTTATATACAATTTTATTCATCTATAAAAATATTCATTGTTCTCTAATCTTTTCACTCAAAAGTTATCTTCCCCATAATTTTTATTTGGATTTTAATCAATTCTGTGGCTACAATTATTTCTTCAATTTACGGACTTTTTGTTTTTGAGCATACTCCCGAAGAATTTCGGATAACTGTTGGTCTGATTACTTGTGCTTCATATATCCTTGTAGTCGTTTGTTTGTTTCATTTCTTTATATTTAGATAATATATTATTTTATATTATGTTTTAATAACATTGTGTCGAATATTTAATAAAATTCTATTATTATTAATTATGCATTAATTATGTCAAATTTATCTAAACACGAAATCACCGCCCTTGATATATCGGGAAAAATTATATGAGATGGACAGTTGCAGCAAACTACATCTTAGAGGAAGAAAACTCCTTGATACCATCAATAAGTCGTAAATGACTTCAGATGAGCAAAAAACTAATGTTATGATATTTTTGGTCCACCATATTCATGATGGTTTAAAAGATGAATATATAACAAAAGAAGGTCCTCCAGATATTTGGCAATCACTCAAAGATAAGTTTGATCACCAGAAATATGTGATCTTACTGAAAGTTAAGCATGAATGGTTAAGCCTCCGGTTTCAGGATTACAAAAGTGTAAATGAATATGATTTCACTTTGTTCGGAATCACTTGCAGGATAAAACTTTCTGGAGAGAAAATCAGTGACTATGATATGATCGAAAAAACTCTTCAAACATTTCATCCTGAAAATGTAGTCCTACAACAACAATATCAGGCTATGGGATACATGACGTATCCAAAATTATTGCAACTTTTCTTTGTAGCAGAACAAAATAATGACATGGGCGTGGACATGGAAGAAAGTAATATCCTAATGATTTCAACAATGAAATAAATAATAAAAGGTCAAAAGGAAAGGAAGTTGGCAAAAGGCAACATGAGGAAAGTTGCTATAGATCTGACATGAAAGGGCATTGGTCGCGTACCTGCCGTACACCAAAGAAACATAGCCTTATTTTGTGAAAGGGCAGTTGGATATTCTTTTCATAAGGAAACAGAGCCTTCTTTTGACTGTGATGTCAAGCCGCGTTTTGATGGTATAAATAATGACACATATCTCGATGTGGCTGATTTCGGTGTTAATTCCATAGATATCAACGAAAGACAAAGAGACTTAAATCTTCCTGAAGAAGAAATATGACATAATGTAAAAACAGTTATGGTTGCATAATGTTGCTTTATATCTTGTAGTTTTGTAAAATAGTTTGTGTTGTAATATAAAGTTTGTTTTAATATTAACGCATTTTTTTGGAATATTTTTGTATCAGAAAATATTGAAATGCGAAAACAAGGATGGTGATATCTGTCTGGCAGATAGTGCTACAGCACACACAATTCTTAAAGATAAAAAATATTTCTCTTCCCTTCAAATGCACAATTCCGCTAGAAGCGTGAATATTATATCTGGTAATGCAAAAGTTATTATAGGCTCCAAAAGAGCTTGTTTTTCAAAACCAAGGGGAACAAAATTTGAGATAGAAAATGCATTATATTCCCCCAAATCATATAGAAATTTATTGAGTTCAAAGATACCCGCAGAAATGGATTTCACGTAGAGACCATGAATAAAGATGGTATTGAATATCTTTGCATTACATCAATTAATTCGGAAAATAAATGTATATTGGGAAAACAGCCAGCTTTATCCTCCGGAATGTATTTCACAAAGATAAATATGGTTGAATCATATGTTAAAGTAAACCCGAAGTTTACATGTACATTTAAAATCTGGCATGAACGTTTAGGCCACCCTTGTTCAGTCATGATCCGAAGGATTGTGGAAAATACAAATGGCCATTCGCCAAGAAACCAAAAGATCTTTCAAGCAAAATAATTTCTTTGTAATGCTTTTTCTCTTGGAAAACTAATAACTCGGTCATCACTAGCCAAAGTTGGGAATGAATCTCCGGTATTTCTAGAAAGAATACATGGTGATATATGTGGACCTATCCATCCACAATGCGGGCCATTTAGATATTTTATGGTATTAATTGATGCATCTAGTAGATGGTCATATGTATGTCTATTGAGCACACAAAATATGGCTTTCGCAAAATTCAATGGCAAAATAATCAAGTTGAGGGCACAATTTCCTAATTATACGATAAAAAAGGTAAGACTTCATAACACTGGTGAATTTATCTCACAAGCTTTCAATGACTATTGTATATCATTGTGAATGGATGTTTAACCTCCAGTTCTGCATGTTCACCCATAAAATGGCATGGCTGAGTCTTTGATCAAACGGTTACAAATTATTCCTATACCGTTAATGATGAGAACAAGAGTCCCAATTTCAATATGGGCTCATGCAATTTTGCATGCTGTAACACTAATTCAAATAAAATCGAGTGCATATCATAAATACTCCACATTAGAATTAACATATGCCCACAAGCCAAATATATCTCATCTTCGTGTTTTTGGATGTGCGGTTTATGTCCCTATAGCACCGCCGCAAAGGAAAAAAATGGGACCACAAAGGAGATTGAGGATATATATTGGGTATACATCACCAATTATAATTTGGTATCTGGAACCAAAGCCTGGTGATATGTTTACGGCACGATTTGCCGATTGTCATTTTAATGAAGATGAATTTTCAGCGTTAGGGGGAGGAGCAAAAGAAGCCCCAAAAGACATTACATGGTACATATCATCGTTGTGGCACATTGATCCTCCCACGAACAATGTGAGCTGGAAGTTCAGAAAATTGTGCATTTACAAAATATGGTAAATCAGATACCAGACGCGTTCACCGATACAAAAAGGGTAACAAAAGCATATATACCCGCTAATGCTCCATAAAGAGTTATGGTTCCGGAAGAACAAAATGATGGAAACATAGCAAATGAGCCTAAGGTTCAGTTAAAAAAGGGAGACCAATGGGATCAAAGGATAAGAATCCCTGAAAGAAAAATAATTTAGGAGAAATACATAGTAATGGTCCAAAAGAACCAAATCATACAAAGAAAAGTCTTGAAGAGGAAGATAAAGAAACAGATGAGATCTCCATCAACTATACCAAAAACGGAAATGTTTGAGTTAGAAATGAAACTAAAGATGATGATGGAATTTTCTCATTTTCTCTATCAAAATAAATTGATAATGAAAGTGATGATCCAAATCCAAAGTTCATATTAGAATGCCAGAAAAGACCTGATTGGAAGAAATGGAAAATGGTCATGAAAACTGAATTGAACTCCCTTAATAAGAGAAAAGTTTTTGGATCTATTGTCATAACGCCTGAACATGTAAAATCCGTTGGTTATAAATGGGTATTGTTCGAAAAAGAAATGAGAAAAATGAGGTAACAAGGAAATAACCAACTTGTTTCCTAAGGTTTTTCTCAAAGACCGAAAATTGATTATGAAGAAACATATTATCCAATAATGGATTCAATTACCTTCATATTTCTGATGAGCCTAACAGCATCTAAAATTCTAGAAATGCATCTAGTGGACGTTTTGACAGCATATCTATATGGAATACTTAATAATGATATATATTATATATATATATATGTGAAAATCTCAGAAGGATTAAAGATGCCTGAAGCATTGAAGTCAAAATCCAAAGAGATATGTTCAATCAAATTAAAACAATCACTTTATGAATTAAAACAATCTGGATGCATGTGGTATAATCGCTTAAGTGAATATTTGTTGTGTAAAGGGTATACCAACGATACAATATGCCCTTGCGTATTTATCAGGAAATTTATATATGGGTTTGTGATCATTGTTGTATATGTTGCTAACTTGAACATAATTGGTACTCAAAAGGAAATCGATGAGACAAGAGCTCACATGAAGAAAGAGTTTGAAATGAAAGATGTTGGGCACACAAAATTTTGTTTTGGACTCCAGATCAAGCATCTTCGGAATGTAATTTTTGTACATCAATCGAATTATACAAAAAAAAATCTTAAAACGTTTTTATATGGATAAAGAGACTCCTTTGAGTACTCCAATTGTCAATAGGTCACTGAATATCGATAAAGACCCATTCTTAACTTGTGAAGATAACGAAGATGTATTAGCTCCTGAAGTACCTTATATGAGCGCTCTTGGTGAGCTCATATTCTTGCAAATTGCACTAGATCAGATATAGTATTTGCTACAAATTTGCTTGCTAGATACAATTCATCACCCACGCACATGCATTGGAATGGAATAAAACATATATTTTGTTATCTCCAGGGAACAACTAACTTGAGATTATTTTTTAATAAAAATTCTAGTGTAAATCTAGTTGGTTTTGCAAATGCAGCCTATTTATCAGACCCACATAAAGTCTGATCTCAAAACGGCTATGTTTTTACAATAGGAGGCACTGCAATTTCTTGGTGTTCCGAAAAGCAGACTCTAGTTGTTACCTCCTCAAATCATGCAGAAACAATTGCACTACACAAAGCATGTAGAGAATATGTGTGGATCAGATACATGACTCAATACATATAAGAAGCAAGCGGAATGGTCATAAATAAAGGGCCAACAAAATTGTTTGAAGATAATAACTACAACAAAACAGCCCGTTTACGACAGAAATTTGCGATGCTAAATTTCTGTCGCAAAATTGCTTTGCCTTTGCAACACTGTTGCGATTCAAAATTTGGCATCGCAAGAGCGTAGCAAAAATGCGACGCAGAGAAAACGTTGCAACCTTGCGGAGTAATTGAGATTCCATTGCGACGATCTTGCAACACCTAGAAATATGTGGCAAAAGCATCAAAAACCTGCGACGTTCTTGCGAGATAGCCATTCTATTGCATGTTTGCGACATCTTCGCGTTGAACTTGCGATTGACCTTTGCAACATCGCAAATTCCGTAGCAGGGTTATTGTTTTCCCCTATAAATACCCCACCATGAGAATGTATTCTGACACCAAATTAGAGGTAATAAGAGAAAGAAATTAGTGATAGAAAATTTTGGTTGCCAAAAAAAATATTCTAGAGACAAATATATGACAAGTCTCTGAAAAATCCGAACCTAATACAACAAGTCTTTGACAAACGAAAGGTATTACGACATGTCCCTAAAACCCGAAGGTATTCCAATAGGACGCAACATACAAGACAAATGGTAATAATATTGATGTATGAGAATCGTAAAATTACAATCGAAAGACTTAGAATCTCGAATCTTTTTTAAAAAAACTTTCTTGTGAGTCCCCTGCGATGTCCGAGGTGCGGATATCGCAAGAATGTCGCAATCTTGCGACACCCTCGTGACATCCGCACCGCGGACGTCGCATGGGACTCGCAAGAAATTTTTTCTTAGTAAAAAACCCTAAATCCATTGCAGAAACACCGATTCCCTTTCTTCTCATCTTCTTCCTTTGCGATTTTTTCTGCAATTCTTTTCTCCACCGCCGGTGATGATTTCCGCAGTTCTTCTCTCCACCTTCGGCGAACTCCTCCACCCACGGTAAGTCCATTTTTGCCCTCTCTCAACTCCCTTATCTCGTCTCTCTAATCTCGGCTCTCTTATCTCCTCTCTCTACTCTAATCTTTACTTTCTTCTCCTCCTAGCCGCGCATCTCAAGGATTCCGCCGTGCCTCTCCATTGCCGGCAAGCTCCTCCTCCGCCTAAGGTAAGTATTCTCTAACCCTTAGCACTCGATTTTAGATCTAGGATCTTAGATCTACAAGTTTCGATTTTAGATATAGGGGATTCGATTTTAGATATAGGATTTTTCATTATAAATCTAGGATTTCCGATTTTAGATCTAGGATTTTGATATTAGATCTATGATTTTTTATTTTGGATCTAGGATTTCCGATTTTAGATCTAGGATTATTGATTTTAGATCTATAATTTTTGATTTTAGATCTAGGAATTCCGATTTTAGATTTAGGATTTTTGATTTTATATCTATAATTTTCTAAACGTTTTTAATACTTACTAATGGTTTTCCGTTGTTCCTAAACGTTTCTTCGGATTAACTATACTCTTTTTTGATTTATAAAACTCTTAGATTTACTAAATGATTTTCTGATTTACTGAATGTTTTAGGATTTATAACATTATTTTCGTATAGAATAAATGTTTCACGAATTTATTACACGATTTTTTAATTAATAAAACATAATATAGAGATTTAGTAGTTTAATAAAAAAAATTTAATACACAAATCTTATATGTTGCAAAACTTTTTCTTGTTTCGACAATTATTTTTTGCATTTACAAAACGTTTTTTAAGTTTATTCGACTTAATTTGAATTTCGTATTACTATTTCAATTTTTATTGTGTCAGATGTGAGGCTCTCATAATCCTTACACTCGATATCTTTAAGATATCTGGAAAATCCCACCGACCACTCCTGGATCTAGTTCGAGATCTGTTCCACTGATTCCTAGAGCTAGTTTCTCCTCTCTACCAGGGTTTTCTCTTGTAGCAGATACTGTACATGCACCTACCGGCGTGTCCCAGTCCCTGACACCTGATGCTGCCTCGAGGATGACAATAGAGGATATTCAATCTGATCTCGTCCACAAGTATCTTCCGAATCTTCATCCAAACCATCCGCCGAGATTTTCAGGAGCCGCATGCTAATTTTTCCCAAACCCCGCTCCACATCGTCGATCGGTGATTCCGGACGTTTGCAGTACATTTTTTTGCTTCATTTTTTATATTTTATTAAATTTTGTTTATTTTTACTTTAATATAGTAACTTATTCTTTTTCTTATTAGCAACGTTTCCATTGGGAAGTTTCCATTACAACGCTAGTCCACAAAGAGTTTGAAGTTTTCATGCGGAGACGGATGAACGATCAAATCGGTCGTTGGAAAGCCAAATGGAAGAAGAAGGGCAACGAGGCAATGCTCAAGTGGTTCAAGGATTCGATCTGGGAAGGCCTTATTCGATACTGGGAGGATCCGAAGTCACAACAGAAGAGTGCTAGCTGTCGCGCGGCTCAATTTTTGGATCCCGATGACAGCGGTCCACACAAGCATTGATCGGGCCGAACTTCGTTTAAAGGCCGAGCCCGCAAACTGGTAAGTATTCTAGTTAGATTGTTAAGACTATTTTTAAATTATTCATATTACATTTTAATCTACTAATAACATTTTTTCAATCATTTCACCAGGAGGAATCAAGGAATACTCACCCTGATATCCTTAACACTCTATACGTCACCAAGCGGAACAAGACGGGAGTTTTCGTGGATAAAAAATCCAAGAAACTCTACAACGATGTCAGTGTAAAGATGCAAGAATTAACGCAATCATGCAGTGATGAGAGTTCTGCTTCTTGGGGATTATCTACTGCTCCAAAGAACCAACTATATGCTGAGGTAAAAATTATTTAAAATTATTTTTTTCATTTAAAGTTTACATAATTTACTCTAACTTTTGGATATTTTTCTTTTACTAGATCGCTCCGTAAAAAGGAGGTTATTTGAAACAGGTTCACTCGGATCAATGATCAATCAGTGCATTTCACCTCAAGGATTCTCTCAAACATCTGGCACTTCTGACGATCTTAGAGAGATAGTGGACCGGACTCACAACGAGTTGGCCAAAGCGAAGAAGAAAATCACGACATATGATCGCTTGTGGTCTATTCTAGCCAAAAAGGATCCAGAGTTGGTTGATGCTTTTGCAGAGATCGACGATGAGGACGAGGACTCCGGGTTGGGGAATTTGGACCGATCCAAAAACTTTTAAATTTTTTGTAAAACATTTGCAGGACGAGCCTCGCAGAGATGTCGTGGCTTTGGGCGTCGCAGGGCAGCCACAAGGGCAGGCCTCGCATAGACGTCGCAAAGGAAGGCCTCGCAGAACTGTCGCAAGGTCCGGACTCGCAATGGCGTTGCAAGTATTGCTTCGCCTTTGCGACATCATATCTCGCAATAGCTTGCGACGTCTTTTGGGCGTCACAAGCCCTGCGACGTCTCTGCGAGGAATACGGGCTTGCATCTCTGCGAGGAATATCGGAATGCGTCAATTACGAAACTTATGATATCCATCTTTTGAGGACGAGATTATATCACTGTACTCTTTTTCCCTCGCCATGGTTTTTATCCCACTGGGATTTTCCAAATGAAGCAGTGCGTAAAATATAATTAACGATATGTATTTAAGAGGAAGTATT
>JAKUCM010005494.1:0-14978 GCA_023374145.1 Lepidium sativum | reverse complement strand
AGATCAATGACATGGTCTGCAAGTTTGTAGGTTGTTTTGAGGTTATCTCATCACAGAAACGTAGTGGACAGAATGAAAATGATGTGATAAAGTTGGCTCATCACATCTACTTCAATGACTATAAGCAGAAGTTTAGTCTTGAGCGTGCTTGGAGAGAACTCAGACATGACCAGAAATGGTGTCAAAAAGAAGATAGTGCAATGTCAAAAAGAAGGGAGACTGAAGCTGGTTCCACACAGTCTTCAACTTCTGTTCCATTAAGTTTTGAAGAGGATCAAGTTCGACCACCAGGGGTTAAGGTTTCAAAGGCCAAATGTAAGAGGACAAGGAAGAAGGCAGAACAAATGGTAGATGAAGGCAATGCTTTGTTGAGTTTCAGAGCATGTGGGAAATTAAAAAGAAAGATCTAGAAATGAAAGAAGTTCAATAAGAATAAATTATTGGACAGACTACTTGGAAAAACTGAGCCACTTTCCGATATGGAAACGGCTTCTCAAGAACAAATTGATCAATTACATGTTGAATTCAGTTTAAGTATTTTGTCATTTCTGTTGTCTATTCTATGTTTAAGTGTTTAAGTGTTTAAGGCAATTCTAGTCTATGTAATTCAGTCAATTCTGTGTTTCACTTGATGTGTAAGTGTTTTAAGTTTATGGATTCGATTAATGATGTTTTGTAATGTGAACACTGATGTTTTTTAATGTTAGTAATGATGTTTTGTAATGATGTTCTGAATTTGAGTAATGATGTTTTGTAATGTGAGTTGAACAAATTGGTGTGAAGAATATGAAGAGGAGTCAATGATACACGCCTCAAGATGCTTTTCTAAGGTTGATGGGAATGATTTCTTGATTAAGGAAACCGAGTGTACTTCCTTGATAAGAAGATGGGATGCGGCGCAAATAGTTGGGATGAGGAGCGATCCACAAGAAGTATGGTACGCTTTTTGATACACTCAAACACACTATCAATCAAGGGGAATCCTCTCAAGATCTCTTAGTTTGGTTGGACCTCTAGACAAGCGGCTAAGCTCTCTAGAGGCTAGGTTTTCTTGTAGAAGAAAGTTTGATCTTTATTGATATCAAAAGTTGTTTTCTTACACGGCTGCAAGGGGACCTTATAAAGGGTCCTATCAGCTAGCCCTAAGGCCGACTCAACTAAAAAGAAAACAAGTAAAATATGGTCGCAGCCTATTAAACAACAAGAAAGAAACAAAAATGGCAAAAATGCTAACTTAGGGTTTGGTTGTGGCCTGTCTTTACAAGTTAAAGCCTTGGTCCACTTTATTAAACGAAAATAAAAGCTTATGGACTCTAAGACTCTCCAGTCTAAGGTGTTGGAATTATTCGGCTTGGTGTTCCTGCAAAAGCACTTATATTGAACATAAAACATACCTTGTTGGACGCGATGAAAGGCTAGGTCTTGTTGGTTGCTTCCAACTCAAGTCTTGTCGGTTCTTGGTCATCTTGATCAGCTTCTTGGCCTTCTCCGCACTTCTTGAAAAGACTTCAATATGGCTCTTGTCGATCTTGGTGCGGTTCAGTGAGGGAACATTATCTTCCTTGCTCAAGGCGTCAGCTACAACTTCTCCAAGTTGTTCCCTAAGCTTGAATACTCTAGCTCTGGTCATTGGCTTACTTGGTTCAACGGGCTTGATGTCCTCATTATTCCCTCGCTCTTGAAGATGCTTCATCCCGGGTGCATCGTCACTGTCTTCATGGAAATGATAGAGATCAGCAACATTAAAACTCGAAGAAATGTTGAACTCACCTGGCAGATCCAAGCGGTATGCATTGTCGTTGATTTGTTCTAGCACTCGGAATGGTCCATCACCGCGTGGCGAGAGCTTGGACTTGTGTTTGTTCGGGAACCGCTCTGGACGTATGTGTACCCAAACCCAGTCTCCTGGTTTGAATGTCACAACCTTACGCCTCTTGTCCTCTATTTGCTTGATTGCTTCAACTTTCTTCTCTAAATTATCCTTGACCTTGAGATGTAACTTGCGGACGAGCTCGGCCTTGGCATTTGTGTCCTTGTTAAAGTAGTGGCATTGAGGAAGTGGTGTAAAGCCCATTGGCGTCAAAGAGTTGAAACCATACACTACTTCAAAGGGTGAAAACTTGGAAGAAGAATGGCTAGCTCAGTTATAAGCAAAAACTACCATAGGTAAACAAGAAAGCCAATTGTTTAAGTTCTTACCGACCGTAGCTCTAAGTAAAGTACCTAGAGTACGGTTTGCCACTTCAGTTTGGTTGTCGGTCTGAGGGTGACAAGTGTTTGAGAAGAGCAATTTGGTGCCTAGTTTTTGCCATAAAGTCCTCCAAAAGTGGCTCATGAATTTGGCATTTCGATCAGAGACAATGGTCCTTGGGACTCCATGTAGACGCACCACTTCCTTGAAGAATATATTGGCGATTTATGATGCATCATTGGTCTTGTCACAAGGTATGAAGTGAGTCATCTTTGAGAAACGATCCACTACAACAAAGATTGAATCCTTGTGCTTTATCTTTGGCAAACCTAAAACAAAGTCCATAGAAATATCCTCCCAAGGAGCATTAGGAATAGGTGTAAAAGAAGATAAAGACCATGAGGATGCGACTTAGGTGTAGCCTTGAAACATGTTGCACATTTGATGCACAGTCGTTCCACATCTCTCCTTGGGTGTAGCCAAAAGAAATGCTCAGCCATCATGGCTAGAGATGTTCGGAGAAGGCTTTTTCTTGTGCTTTTCCCCACTTAAATGGAACATCCTTATTTATTACAACTGTAAGAGGATCAGCTATGGTACTAAAGTTCTTGACAAAGTGGTGGTAGAAGCTTGCCAAACCGTGAAAACTCCTTACATGACCGATTGTTGTAGGTGTTGGCCATTCTTTAATAGCTTTGATCTTCTCTTGATCTACTCGAATCCCTTGTGAACTTATAACAAAGCCTAAAAACACAAGCTCATTAGCGTAAAAGGTGCACTTCTTAAGGTTCGAATAGAGGCTTTCTTGACGAAGAGTCTCTAGTACTTGTTTAAGGTGCGTTAAGTCATCAGACAAGCATGAACTATAAACAAGAATGTGCTTGGTTTATGAGTCTCATGAATGTGCTTGGTGCGTTGTGTTAGGTTTTTTAAGCAATTCGACAATTATCAATTGACTAATCTAGCAAAAACCCTAAGCCCTAGGTCTTGTATTAACTTAATTGAATCTGAAAAATAGGGAAATCGATTATACATGAAGTTTGATTGGTGTAGCGAAGATAAGATCAGGTATAAGATCAGCAAGTGCTCCAAGTGTAGCACCTCTATTGATAGTCCACACGCACGCAAGTAGGAGAGAAGTCTGCTAGAACTTTGTGTGCAATTCTCTTAGGGTTTCAACTTGTGTAATCAGCGGCTAGTGTTTTTTTTTTTTTTTCAAAAACGTGTCCTATATCATATATATATAGAGAGTTTAAGTTAATCTAATTAATTCTTAGTTGAACAAGGATTAATTTAGACCTATCCCTAATTAATTCCTAGTTGAATTAGGATTAATTTAGGTCCAACCCAAAATACCTAATTAATTCCTAGTTGAATTAGGATTAATTTAGGTCTGGCCCAAAACACATGTTCTCATCCGAAACCATGTATTATTACGCTCAAGTCAAGTCATGAATCATTCCTATAATGATCATTCCCTATTTAATTGTCTCCATTTGCTTAGGTGTGTGACCCAATAAGATCATATAGTACTAGCAGTGAGTATCTCACAGATTATAAGTGGACTTTAGCAAGCCATTACAACCCCTAGTACCATATGACTTTGTATAATCTCGATGTTAGAACCGACCACATGAGTAAGTACAAATGATTGCAGGACATTCCCAACACGTTGATGAGTCAAAACGGCATCACAAGCCACTCATACAAACCTTGTTTTGTTTTGAAGGTGGTCTTCCACTCATCGCCATCCTTCATGCGAACTTGATGATAACCACTCTTGAAATCTATCTTGGATAAGATGTTGGCTCCATGAAGTTCGTCTAGCATATTGTCTAAACATGGAATGGGATGGCAGTACTTGATGGTGATATTGTTGATTGCACGACAATCCACACACATCCTCCATAACCCAGCCTTCTTTTGCACGAGCAAGACTGGAACAACACATGGACTAAGGCTTTCACGAATGTATCCTTTGTCCAAGAGGTCTTGAATTGTTGCTCTAGTTCCTTAGCTTCTTGCGGATTGACACGATAAGCCGCACGGTTCGGTAGTGCAGAGCCGGGAACAAAGTCAATATGGTGTTCTATGCCTCAGATTCGTGGTAAATTTCTCTAAGAGCTCATAGATCCTTGGTGGTAAATCTGCACAAGAAATCTTAAGACAAACATTCTCTTTGAAGAGCATTAATATCACGGATTGCTTGGCACACAAGATTTTCTCTATAACACTTGGAGTCACAAAGAGAGAAGATTTACTTACCTTGGTGGACTGAACCATCTTCAGCTGAAGCTCATGCACTTGTGCTGGTGTTAAAGGTGCCAAGCTATACTTGCGTTTGTCATGTATGAACGAGTAGAAGTTGGTGCGGCCCTTGTCTAGGGCCTCTTTGTCAAACTGCCACGGTCTGCCAAGTAGGAGATGTCCAACTTGCATGGGAGCTACATCACATAATGCATGGTCTTGGTAAGTTCCAATGCTGAAAAGCACGATTACTTGCTCAAAGACATTGATCTCCACCTTGTCGTTGAGCCATCTCAAGCGATACGGCATTGGGTGCTTGGTGGTGGTGAGTCCTAATTTCTCAACCAAATACTTGCTAGCCACGTTAGTACATGCACTATTATCTATAATGAGACTACATACCTTGCCACTTATGGTACATCTTGAGTGGAAGATGTTTTCTATTTATGCAGTTTCATTCGGCACAACTATAGAGTTAAGAACGTGGCGAGCTACAAAGATTTCTCCTACATCCGAGTAGGCTACAGTCTCCTCAGCCTCTCCTACTGCTTCATCTACCTCCATCTCGTCCTCATCTTGTGATTCATACTCTCCGCCATTTGTGATAATCATTATCCTTCGGTTTAGACATTCTCTAGCCATATGTCTATGAACCTGACACATGAATCACACAATGTCACGAGTTCTAGTAGTATGTGGAACTTTACTAACCTTAGGTGTTTGATTCTTGGCTGATCCTTGATTAGCTTTCTTATGATGAGTCTCGGGCTCAATAGCCTTGCCATTGTCTTGCGGTCTCGGAGCGGGCACGTTCCAAGAGTTGTTGTTCTTGGGGCGGTTAGACACATCCGTCTTTCTCTTTATGTGTTGTTCAGCTTGTATGACAAAGTGTAGTAACTCCCTCAACTCGTGATATGGTTGCCATCTACTTTTCTAGCTATTCGGTCTTGTAAACCATCCAAGAATTGAGCCATAATAGTCTCCTACGATTCTTTGGTTTCTAGCCGATTCTTCAAGCTTTCAAACTCTTCAAAGTAGTCTTTTATGAACCTATTTCCCTGCACCAACTTACAAAATCTTTTCTGTAAGTCACTATGGAAATATGGAGCCACATACCTTTTTCATAAGTTAAATTTCATCTCTTCCCAAGTGGTGACTTGGTTGTAATGATGGCGTCTACGTTCCGCCATGTCACGATCCCACCATGACAAGGCGTTGTCCATGAGTTGAGCTGCAACAAAAATCACTCTTTTGTGGTCAGCATAATGGTATCACTCAAAAATATACTCCATTCTCTTCTTCCAATCAAGATATGCTTCCGAATTGACCTTGCCGACAAACATTCTTACGGTAAGCTTTGTACCGACAAACATTGGTCCACGGTGATGTGGATCCCTTCCTCATGTGGTATGGCGCCTAGGTGGTGGGTCATCCGGGTCTGGATCAAATTCTTCCTCCTGGTAAGCGTCTGTGTCATTGTCCTGTGAGTGTACGGACACACGAGTGTTCCCCGACCTTGGATCCAAGCGATCCATACGTGTGTTGATGGCTTGAAGTTGTGCTTGGAGTTGAGTCAATGTTTCAGCTATGCTTGAGATATTGGCTTGATTTTCCATGTAGTTACTTTTCCTTTTTTTGTAAAAATGTAAAACATAAGAAATGGAAAACATGAAAAATTGAAAGAACAACTTAAGGAAACAACACAATTCTCTGCACCCTACACGAGTTTTAGAGATCAAACAATAGATTTCTTTGTCTTCTACAATTGAAAACTAAGAATCATAGCTGTCATAAGCAAGTTATAACTCGAATCTAAGCAAACAGTGGTTAATTTAACTCGAAATCCGAATCTATCAACTTATGCGAAAGTGGTGACGATTTTAAATAAGTAAAACAAGACAAAACAAAAAACAAAGATAGATACAACCTTCTAAGAAATCATTGGCTCTGATACCAAAATGATACATGCCTTAAGATGCTTCTCTAAGGGTTCGGTTGTGGCCTTGCTTTACAAGTTAAAGCCTTGGTCCACTTTATTAAACAAAAATAAAAGCCTATGGACTCTAAGACTCTCTAGTCTAAGGTGTTGGAGCCATTGGGCTTGGTGGTCCTGCAAAAACACTTATATTGAACACAAAACATACCTTGTTGGACGCGATGAAAGGCCAAGTCTTGTTGATTGCTTCCAGCTCAAGTCTTGTCGGTTCTTGGTCCTCTTGATCAGCTTCTCGAAGGTCTTGAATGTCTTGGTTCTCCTCTTGAAGTGTGGCTTGGTCTTGGTTTGCGTTCTTGACCTTCTCCACACTTCTCAAAAAGACTTCAATATGGCTCTTGTCGATCTTGGTGCGGTCCGGTGAGGGAGCATCATCTTCCTTGCTCAAGACGTCAGCTACAACTTCTCATAGTTGTTCTCTAAGCTTGCGTGCTCTAGCTCTGGTCTTTGGCCTGCTTGGTTCAACTGGCTTGATGTCCTCATTAGTCAAAGGAGAAGAAGAGGATGACATGTCAATGTTCGGTTCAAGTGAAGACAAATTAGATTTGAGTAATGATGTTTTATAATTAGAACCTCTACTAGAATTCTACCATTGGACCCCAAAAAAATATGAACTCTTATCAGGGTTCTTAAAATTAAAATTGACATTATTATCAATAAAAATATGTTAATACATGGAAGAATCTTGTTAATGATTAATTTTGAGATGCAATTTTATATAGTAAGATAGGATTATGATTTTATTTTTTTTTTTTTTAAATAAAATATAAATACTAATCAATTTTTAATCGTTAGATTTGACATAGTGTAATAATTTCATTGATTAGTGAATTTTGAAACCCAACTTTATATAAAAAGATTTGAGTGGTATTTCAAGTATTTCTGCTTTTGTTTAATCTTATGATTTACCATTACTGGATTTGTGATCTCGTAAACTTAAATCTATTCAACTCTTATATCAATCATACAAATTGTTCAAAAACTTCCAAACTGTGTATGTTCTATTTGAAACAACTTTTTATAATGGATGTAGTATACTCAGTATTTAGGAAATTATTTTGGTTTTTCGTACATGTACTTTTATAAATATCATTGATAGGATAAATGATAAACTGAGAAAATAATAAAGCAATAACAAACAATAGAGGGAGACATAAAAACCCCCACTAATCATATACAAGTAAAATAATGAGATGAAAATTTCTTAACATCATACATAAAAACCAAAAATAAAAAGATATTAAAACTTAGTTAAAAATATTAAATAATAACAAAATTATGTCTGATAATTCCAACAGCAACAACAACACCGCAGAGTTTAGTTTCAGGAAGATACAAATAGCTGTCTTTTTTTCTAGTTTTTTTATTAAATAAAAAATAAATCTTTCTTTAAATACTACTACTCTCTCTTCTTCTTCTTCTACTCTCTACATCTTCCAAGAAAAGAAAAAAAAAAGACTTTCACATTCCACCATTATTTTGCTCAGGTCAGCTTTTCTTCTGTTTCTCTCCTCTCTCTGTCTTCGACTTTATGGTACTATTCAATTGCAATGCCATTGAATTACTATTACTTCATGTATCTTCTTTATACTTATTGTTCTTAAGTTTCTGTTTTGCCTGAACCCAGATCTAGTTTCTGCATTCTATGTCTTGGGTCTTGTGAACTTATAAAGCTTCTATTGTCTACATGTTTGTTAATGTGTCGGTTTGTTTTTCCTTTTTGTTGGCAAAGTCTTAGTTGAAGTAAAAACAAATTCAAGATCTGGTTGACTAACTTACACTGCTTTAGTTTGTTAGCCATAACCTTTGACTCTTTACTTGCTTGATCTTGTTACTTACTATAAGTCAAATTGAGAATTTTTACTGGCTTTAGAAGATCATTTGTACTTGATAACAGATCCGGATCTGGGATTTTGTTGAATCACTTGCTGTATTGGATCTTTTGTTTGATTTGAATCCTCATTGGCTTTGTTGAAATGCAGTGACATTAGAGAAGGAAGAGTGAAGAAGTAATGGCAAAGATGCAATTTTTTATCTGTATCACCATCGTTGGACTTCTCTTCTGTTCTGCATCTGCTAAAACTTCAAGCCCACCAGCTCCAATGTTACCACCGACACCAGCTCCAGCACCAGCACCAGCACCACATCATGTGAATCTCACTGACCTTTTAAGTGTAGCTGGTCCATTTCACACATTCCTTGACTACCTTCTCTCAAATGAAGTCATGGAGACTTTCCAAAGCCAAGCTAACAACACTGAGGAAGGTATCACAATCTTTGTCCCCAAAGATGATGCTTTCAAGGCTCAAAAGAATCCTCCTTTGTCTAATCTCACAAAAGTTCAGCTAAAGCAGCTTCTTCTCTTCCACGCTTTGCCTCATTACTATTCTCTTTCTGAATTCAAAAACTTGAGCCAATCTGGTCCAGTGAGTACCTTTGCAGGAAGCCAATACTCCTTGAAATTCACAGATGTTTCAGGCACAGTTCGGATTGAATCTCTTTGGACCAGAACTAAAGTCAGTAGCAGTGTTTTCTCTACTGATCCTGTAGCTGTTTACCAAGTGAATCGTGTGCTTTTACCTGAAGCAATCTTTGGTACTGATGTTCCTCCAATGCCTGCTCCAGCTCCTGCTCCTGTTGTAAGCAATGATGCTCCTTCTGATGCTCCATCTGCTGATTCTGAAGGAATCACTACTTCAACAAAAAAGTCTCACAAGAACTCTGGACAAAAACTGGCTCTAGCTCCTATAGCCATGGTTGTTTCTGGTTTGGTAGCATTATTCTTGTGATCAAAATTGTTTTGCGGATTGAGTTTGTTCTAAGTTCCAATGTGAGAGATTGTATTACATCATTCCAATTGTGTCTGTTTATTTTTGCACACCATTTTTTATTATACATCTTTATCTATTAAAACGTTGATCGGTTTTTTAAAACAACCTCTATTCGTAAAAATTACAAAAAAGAATTTTACAAAATATTATTTCAGATCCTTTTACAAATGCTTTATTTTCGAAAAACATGTAACCTACCACACGATCAATAACTGCCCATGACTGAATTTTTGCACACCGCTTTCTCCCACACTACTGTGTAACCTCCTTACTTTTTCGTTAACATTACTCTATTTTTCTATTCCTATATATGCAATTGATGTTTCTGAAAATCTTCACTACCATGCGACAATGGCGAATACGAAATTCAATACCTCAGTTTATGCTTCTCCAAAACATCTTGCGTTGCCATCTCAATTTACTCTGTTTGCTAATCTTAAACCATTTCGGTCTGAATGGGTAATCAGGGCAAAAATATTGAATTCATGGCGACCATACTCGACGAAAACCGGTGCATCTATTGAGTTAATCCTAGGTGACGAATCCGTAAGTGAATTCGCTTTCAAAATTTATATCGATTTCGTAATTTTGATATCTAGTTCGTAAATGAAAGGTAATTTTTACGTAAGCAAAATTCTGTTTGAAAATTATGCTTATCAATTGTCTATGCAGGGAGATAAAATTGGTGCTATTGTTCATCAGGAATATATGAAAAAATTCGCAAATTTACTTCCAGTTAGCATGTGGAAGGTTATCAAAATTTTTAATGTGGCTAAAGATTACTCGCAAACCAGACCATCAGAGAACGAGTACAAGCTTGGTTTCAACTATGTGACAATTGTTTGTTGGAGCTTGTTTTAATCCATATAGCGCCTTCTTCAACCTTAAGACTTTATCTTCTTCTCCCTTGATAATGAAACCTTGTGGTTGCTCAATATAGACTTCTTCATTCAGATCACCATTTAAGAAGGCTGACTTGACATCCATTTGATGTATCCTCCATTTGTTTTGAGCTGCCAATGAAATGATTAGTCTAACAGTTTCTAAATGAGCAACTGGAGCGAATACCTCATCATAGTCGTTTCCTGCTCTTTGACTATAGCCTTTTGCCACCAATCTTGCTTTGTATCTTTCAATTTCTCCTTTAGCATTCTTCTTTGCTTTGTACACTCACTTCACACCGATTGCTTTGTGCCCATTTGGAAGTGAAGCTAACTCCCATGTGTCATTCTTCTGTATCGACTTGATTTCCTCCTCCATTTCATTCCTCCATGTCTTCTTTTCTTGAGCTTCTTTGAAATTCATAGGCTCGCAATCCGCAAATAGAAAAAATAAGGTAAGATTGTCTTGATTTTTGGTTACCTCGTAAAGTTCTTGTAGACTTTTGAAACGAGAAATCCCTTGGCTTGGACTTTCATCTCCATGAGAGCTTGTAGTTGTTGAAGTTGGTGGTGTAATGTGATCTTCTCTTGGTTGCTCCAAAGTCTCTTCTTCAAAAGAAGGAAAAAAGTTGTATTCTTCATCATTTGAACTCCATTCTCATTCTCCTTCTTCATCAAAAGTGACATTTCGACTTATGATTGTCTTCTTTGTATCCGGATTGTAGAGCTTATAACCTTTGGAGTTGGCATCATATCCAATGAATATGTACTTCTCACTTTTGTCGACTAGCTTGCTTCGCCTTTCATCTGGTACATGAGCATGAGCAAGGCTTCCAAAGACTCTTAGATGTGAAACGCCGGGCTTTCTTCCACTCCAAGTTTCTTGTGGTGTCTTTTCTGAAATGCTTCTTGTCGGAGATCGGTTTGATATGTAGACTGCACATGCTACTGCTTCTGCCCAAAACTCCTTTGGTAGTTTCTTACTTTTGAGCATGCTTCTTGCCATATCAAGAATTGTTCTATTTTTTCTTTCCGCTACTCCATTTTGTTGAGGGGATCTTGGAACCGTCAATTGTCTTCAAATGCCATTGTCTTCACAATACTTCAAAAACTCCTTAGAAGTGAACTCTCCTCCACGATCGGATCTCATGGCTTTGATGACAAGACCACTTTCCTTCTCGACTTGGGCTTTAAACATTTTAAAGTTTTTGAACACTTCGGATTTTTCATTCAAAAAGTAAATCCATGTTTTTCTTGAAAAATCATCAATAAAGAGAAGGAAGTAGTTACTTTTACCAAGTGATTTTGGCTTGAATGGACCACAAACATCTGTGTGGATAAGTTCCAATGGCTTCCTAGCTCTTGTATCTGACTCCTTTGGAAAACTAGTTTTGAATTGTTTTCCAAGTAAACACCCTTCCCACACTTGATTTGGATGGTTGATACAAGGCAACCCTCTCACCATTTCCTTCTTGGAAAGTAGCTTTAAACTTCCAAAATTTAGATGCCCGAATCGAAGATGCCAAAGCCAAGAATCCTCCTTGTAACACATCTTGAGACATTGTGCGATGTCACTTTGAATGTTAAGAATAAACATTCTATTCTTTGTCATCGGCACCTTGGTAATGAGATTGTTGGCATTGTCTCTTAAGAAGAGGTTATTCTTCTTGAGTCGAATGTCATAACCTTTCTCTACGAGTTACCCTAGACTTAAGATGTTGGTCTTCATACTTGGGATGTAATAGACATTGGATATAAATTGATGATCTCCATTCTTTAATCGAATAAGAATATCTCATTTACCTTTCACCTCCATTTTTGATTCATCTCTCAAAGCTACGTTTCCTTTCACCGACTCATCAAGCTCTGCGAACATGCTTATTTTTCCACACATATGATTACTTGCTCCACTATCAAGGTACCACTTGTGAACCTCATCTCGTTCATCTTTCTTATAAGCCATCAATAGCATATCTCCTTTATGACTTATTTCTTCAACGTAGTTGGACCTCTCTTCAACTTTTTTGTTGATTGGAGCCTTACATTCGGAAGCATAATGTCCAAAATTTTTGCAATTGTAACATTTAAGACTTGACTTATCGTACCTTGATTTCATAGATCCTCGTCCACGACCTCTTGATGAGCTTTTTCCTCTTCGATTAGAGTTTTCTTCATATGGTCTCCAATTTCTTCCATACCCACCACGACCTCTTTCTTGAAATTGACCGCCACTTTTTCTTAGATGATTTCGGCCAGTTTCTTGATTGATTTGCAACTTAAGAACTTGCTCCACGATATCTTCTTTCTTCTTCTTCTTTTCTTCATATGCTTGTAATGATCCAAGAAGTTCCTCTATCGTTATAGCCTCCAAATCTTATGTCTTTTCTATGACGGGTAACTATATGCTCGAACTTTGGAACCAACGATCTAAGAACTTTCTCCATGATTCTCACATCCTCTAGCTTCTCGCCATTTCTTTTTAGATTATTAGTAACCATCAAGACTCTTGAAAAATACTCCGACACAAGTTCTCTTTCCTTCATTTGTAATGCTTCAAATTCTCCTCTTAGAGTTTGAAGACGTACCTTCTTTACTTGATCGGCACCTTTGTATGAAGTACGAAGCTTTTCCCATGCTTGCTTTGCTGTCTTTGCTTCAGCAACTTTCTCGAACGTATCTTCATCTAATTCTTGATAGATTAGACAAAGAGCCTTCTTGTCTCTCTTCTTGAGTCTCTTAAACTATCCTTTTGAGTTTGAGATAGACTACCTTCATTCTCCGGTTTGATGTACCCTTTCTCGACGACTTCCCATGCATCATGTGCTCCTAAGATAGCCGTCATCCTTAAACTCCAAGTATCATAGTTGTTCTTTGTGAGCATCGGAACTTGGAAGGGAACACCACTTCTTGTCATCTTCTTTAAAAATCTTCTAGCTTTGATACCACTTTGTTGGAAGGAAAATTATTTTAGAAGTGATGGAGAAAGTATTTAAGAGAAAGTGTTTGAAGAATTATTTTTAGAAGAAGAAGCTTTTTTATTATTTAAGAGGATTTTTTATCTCTTGGATGATTTCAAATGGTAAGGGAGAGGAGGGTATTTATAGCCTCCAAAGTACAATATATATAGAATATTTTAATATTAAATCTAGTGAGTTCTACTAATATTTTATTATAATAATCTAGAGAAATGTGTAGATATTTCTCTCAAACTCTCTAGAACATTCAAAAGAGGTTGAGCTTTAGATACTTCTAGATAATGGATCAATAAATGGGTTTAGCCCAATATAAGTTAATTGGATTTTTACCCAACATTACTTGATCCAAAATCAAGTTTATATTCTCAACAAGACATGAGCTTTGAATGGATCTTTTGGATATTAAAGTCAAAGTACTCTCTGCCTTGGATTCTCATTGGAGACTTCAAAGTTATCTCATGCAACTTTGGAGCATTCTAATTCTCTACTTTGCACCCCTAATCAACTTGGTATTCTGAAAATTTTCAGGACTTCCTCTCTGCTTGTGACTTAACGGATTTGGCTTATGTTGAACCTCAATTTACTTGGAGTAACAAAAGATCTAATGATCCAGTGGGGAAGAAAATTGAATCATGCGTTGGTTAACACTTCTTGGTTGAGTGTTTTCCCTCAATCATTTTCAGATTATACCTCGGGGTGGTATCTTTAACCATGCACGTTGCCTAGTTCACCTTTCTTCGCAGCTTTCAGGTAAGCGTAAGCCGTTTCAGTTCTTCAGTTTTCTCGCCTCTCATGATCAGTTACTGCCTTTGACTCAGCAGCAATGGGGATTTATCTCTTCCTCTATCCACTCAAGAACTGCTCTCTATCAATTTCATCGCAAGTTGAAGAACCTAAAACCAATTTTGCATGAGCTGAACAGAACCAGATTTAGTAACCTCCCATCTCGTACTAAGTTTTCCTTTGGACGAGTTGTGTACAGTTGAAGAGGTTGCTCTTTTGCATAATGATATTGACTCTTATACTGCTGTTACTAAGCTTCTTCTCGTTGGCATAATCTTGCCTTTAGTGAGGAACCATTTTATATGGCAGAAATTCAGAATAAGGTGGCTGAAGGATGGTGACCAAAACTCATCTTTTTCACCGTGTTACTCAATCTTGAAACCCAAAATACTAGTTCATCGTATTACTACTAATTATGGTGTTATTCTATCTAACCCTAATGAGATAAAAAGTTGAGATGTTTCTTATTTTGAGACATTTCTAAAACATAATCAATGAATGTGGTCTCTGTTGAATTGTTAGTATTTGATTGATTTTTGTTGTTCCGCTACCTCGGTTTCTTCTCTGGTTGCTCCCATTACTTCCAAATAAATTATGCCTATAGTTCTCTCTTTTCCTTCCAATAAGGCTCCCGGACTTGATGGCCTTTCCAGTTGAGTTCTTCAAAAGCAGCGTGGAGTATCATAGGGCATGATTTTATTGTAGCTGTCGAATCCTTTTTTCAGTTTGGATTTCTTCCCTCTGGTGCTAATGCTACAGCCTTAACCCTTGTTCGTAAGCACTCTGATTCTTCGTTTATGAAGGTTTATCGGCCCATTGCTTGTTATAAATATGATCTACAAAGTTATTCAAATATTCTTGCAAAATAGGTTAAAGTGGATTCTCCCTGAAGCTATTACTTTGAATCAGAGTGCCTTTGTCAAAGACAGACTTCTTCTTGAGAATGTTTTATTGGCAACTGAGTTGGTGAAATACTATCATCAATCTTTAGTTTCTTCTTGATGTGCCATTAAGTTTGATATTGCCAAAGCCTTTGACACTGTCAATTGGAGCTTTATTGATTTTATTCTTCATATT
>JAKUCM010005493.1:15000-16960 GCA_023374145.1 Lepidium sativum | reverse complement strand
CCTTTGTCGCTAAGATTCGACCCTCCCCAAAAATAAACATCAAAAGTTCTACTCCCTCTTAAAAGACTAAGTAATTACAATAATCTAGTCCGCCCAAAAATTTTAAGTTTATAAGAGAACGAGCTTAGAGGTTGAAGTTCTATACTTAGTGGAACTTTCTATCGTCAAGCGAAATCAAAAGTCCTAACACTCACATAACACTTTGTGAATATGGGGGGAAACAAACGCTTGGGGAAGGAAAAGAAAATGACCACACTTTGTGTAGGAAGAAGCACCAACACAACCACGTAATACTTAAACGGGAGAAAAGGTTGACACAACACTTGCACTTTGTGAATATGGGTTGGTGTAAGAAAAATTGACGGCAATCTTTATGCTCACCACACTTTGTGTAGGAAGAGGCACCAACACAACCGAGTATAAAATAAAATGGGAGAAAACGAAGATTCACAATAATAATCACAACACTTGCACTTTGTATTAGTCTATATCGAAGAGACTAGAGGGTTAAGGCTGAAGAGGCCAAAGACCGCAAGGTCAAAAGAAGGATCAAAGGAGAGTCAAGGCCGAAGTCATGAAGACAAGGCCAAAGACCACCTTAAAGAGCTCAAAGAAGGAGGAAAAGGACCATAAAGGACCCACAAAAGTCCCCAAATGTATCAAGGAATCAAAAAAAGGTCATAAAAGGATGTTCTGGAAAAGTCAACATTTTGGACCAGAAAGTCAACGGTCGGAGGTCATGGACCGCGGGAAGACCACCGGGTCGAGAGGCACGTACCGCGGGAAGGTTTTCATGTCCCGCAGTACGTGGTCAACGCGCGGACAGGAAAGTCAACGCGCGGGTCCAGCACGTACCGCGGGCAGGTCCAGCACGTACCGCGGGAAGGTCCAGCACGTACCGCGGGAAGGTCCAGCACGTACCGCGGGAAGGTCCAGCACGTACCGCGGGAAGGTCCAGCACGTACCGCGGGAAGGTCCAGCACGTACCGCGGGTCGAGGAAAACTCGATTCCTCGACCACCGGGTAGTGTTCTGATCGGACTGATGGAATCCTCTCGACCTAAGGCACATCCGCATCGTCCGTCAGTCGATTTTCATCGACCGAACAGCCTTAGTGTGGTAATAATCGAGATCAGTCGAGGGAAAATGCGAAACGGACGAGAAAAAATCACGGTGGGTCGAGGAAAACTCGATTCCTCGACCACCGGGTAGTGTTTTGATCGGACTGATGGAATCCTCTCGACCTAAGGCACATCCGCATCGTCCGTCAGTCGACTTTCATCGACCGAACAGCCTTAGTGGGGTAATAATCGAGATCAGTCGAGGGAAAATGCGAAACGGACGAGAAAAAATCACGGTGGGTCGAGGAAAACTCGATTCCTCGACCACCGGGTAGTGTTTTGATCGGACTGATGGAATCCTCTCGACCTAAGGCACATCCGCATCATCCGTCAGTCGATTTTCATCGACCGAACAGCCTTAGTGGGGTAATAATCGAGATCAGTCGAGGGAAAATGCGAAACGGACGAGAAAAAATCACGGTGGGTCGAGGAAAACTCGATTCCTCGACCACCGGGTAGTGTTTTGATCGGACTGATGGAATCCTCTCGACCTAAGGCACATCCGCATCGTCCGTCAGTCGACTTTCATCGACCGAACAGCCTTAGTGGGGTAATAATCGAGATCAGTCGAGGGAAAATGCGAAACGGACGAGAAAAAATCACGGTGGGTCGAGGAAAACTCGATTCCTCGACCACCGGGTAGTGTTTTGATCGGACTGATGGAATCCTCTCGACCTAAGGCACATCCGCATCGTCCGTCAGTCGACTTTCATCGACCGAACAGCCTTAGTGGGGTAATAATCGAGATCAGTCGAGGGAAAATGCGAAACGGACGAGAAAAAATCACGGTGGGTCGAGGAAAACTCGATTCCTCGACCACCGGGTAGTGTTCTGATCGGA
>JAKUCM010005492.1:0-10096 GCA_023374145.1 Lepidium sativum | reverse complement strand
AAGTTTTTTTTTTAATTTGATGGTTAGATTTAGATAAAATTTAGCGCGACTCGATCTTTGATTGTGCAAATGAGCTGTCTTATGTGGACTTACCGTCTGCCACTAGGTCAAGAGGCATTTACATATTATTTTTATTTAAGAGGAGTGTTTTTCAATATTAAAAAGGTTTAACGGTATGTTATTAGCCAATAAAAAATAATCCGTAATAGTTGTTACTTTATAAAATTTCAGGTTTATAGTATAAGTGGAAGAAAAGAAGGATTTTCTATGTGGATCAATGTTATGTTATTAATGATGGATTTTGTTTTCATTAAAGTCTGATAAAATTAGTAAATATACTTGATTGCCCAAAGGCCTAAAAGTCCCAGGTATCTATCTAGCAATTGGTGGTTTTGGCCTTTGGGGATTGTTTATTTGGAATCGTACTTATCCGCTCGGTGGGGACTGTGAATCGATGGCCGGAGTGTCCGTCCCATGGGGGCGGCGAAGCTTGTCGTCTTCTTTACCCTATTCACCGGCATTTTCCGGCTTCCTCTACTGTGGCGTCCTTCGTTCTTCCAGAGTCTTCCGCTATGATCGTTGACGACGGAGCATTTCTCAAGGTCGAGTTTACTGTAGATTATCCTGTGTTTGTCTACTTCAGTCTGAATTTTTGACTGACCCTTGGGTGTTTGTAGATTCTTCCTAGAGATCTGCGTCATCGTCTGCTCAACGATTCCCGTAGAAATCAGCTCGTAGAGGTAGTTACTTACTCCTCAGTTGTTATTTTGAAGCACAACAATTTCAAAGGCTAAAAGGGAATGGGAAAATATTAAAGTGTGATGATTTCGAATCTTGATTAGGTGATTATGGATTTGGGTAAACCACCTGAAGCACATTACCTAGGAGAACCCGGAGGCCACCAAATTATGTATGTTGTGTTCTTCATCTGTTGTGTTTTATGTCTTTAAATCTGGAATTTGTATCCATGAAACACTAGCTTAGGTATCCATGGAAGAGTTGGTGGATGCTCAAGAGCTGGTAGGTGAATTTGGGGGCGATAATAGGGCTGGAATAGAAGGTACATTGCAGAGGATATCAGCTAGTCGTAATAGAAAAGGCTTCATTGTCCATTTAACTTGTCGAGTTGAGAGCTGTGATTGGTCACATCAAACCTTTATGACCCGCCGTGGCAAGCAAGATTCTGATCGTGTCCCATCTCGCAACCGGAGCAAAGACTTCATCAAAGTCTATACCTTGTCTCTGATGATAACTTTTAACAACTAATCGTGCCTTGAACTTATCCACCTCTCCCTTCTCGTTGTATTTAGTTTTGAAGATCCATTTTACTCCAATTACTTTTGCTTGTTCCGGCAATGTTACCAACTCCCATGTGTTGTTCTGTTTGATGGAATACATCTCACTTTCCATGGATTTTCTCCATTTTTCACACAATACTACTTCTTCAAAGCTGTCAGGATCTTCTAAGGAAGTGTTCATTGCAAGTGCGTCTTCTCCATCACTCACGAATAAGCTTGTGCCATCTATCACATAATCTCTCATCCACACTGGTGCGCATCTCACTCTTCCTCCTGATTCTCTAACTGTGTCTACATTTATGCTTGATGTTCCTTGAGTTATCTCATTTTCTGCTACCGAGATATCCTCTGCGTTCTGATTTCCCTCTACTGTGGGATCACCCTCTGCATCTTCGGGGTTTCCCTCTGCATTCTTGGGGTTCTCTCTTTCCCTTTCTGAACTTTTCTCACTCTCCTCCCAGTTATGTATCTCCTCTGTCACATCAGCTTCCTCCCAGTTCCATTTCTGTTTCTCATTGAAATGAACGTCCCTGCTGATAATGATTCTCTTTGTGTCGGGATCATACAGTCTATATGCTTTAGACTCCTTGCTCACACCAAACAGAACGTACTTCTTGCTTTTTTCATCGAGTTTCACTCTTCACTCATATGGCACGAGTGCATAAGCCACACATCCAAACACCCTAAGGTGCTCCACCGAAGGTTTGTGTTGGCTCCATTTTTTCTCTGGAGTTATGTTTCCAAGTGCTTTTGCTGGACTCCAATTCAATATATGCACAGCATATAGAGCAACTTCTGGCCAGAATCTTCTTGGTACTGACATGTCTAATAGCATACATTTTGTCATGTTCATCGCACTTCTATTCTTTCTCTCGGCTATGCCGTTTTGTTGAGGAGTGTAGGCTGCTGTGAGTTGCCTTTTGATCCCCTTTTCTCTGCAGTAATCATGAAAGGCCTTGGATTGTATTCTCCACCTCTGTCTGATCGCAGACACTGGAGACTTTCTCCAAGTTCTCTCTCTGCAGCTGCTTGGAATCGCTTAAACGTCTGCAATGCTTCTGATTTATCTGACAAAAAGTAGCTCCAAGATTTGCGACTATGATCATCTATGAAATTTATCATGTACCTTTTTCCTAAATCTGAGGTAGGCACTTATGGGTCCGCATATGTCTGTATGAACAAGTTGTAGTCCTTGGCTTGCTCTCCAAATGCTCTTTTTGGAAATGTTTTCTCTGTTCTGCTTCCCCTCTCATGCATGTATCACATAACTCGGCCACAGTTTTCACCATCTTAGGGAGACCCGTGACCATCTCCTTCTCTGCCATACTGAGAATTCCTTTTTGATTCAGATGTTCGAGCCTTTTGTGCCCCAGTTCTTCTGTGCTTTCGTCTCCAACTTGCAGACAAAGGTCTCCTCCCTTTTCTTTGTTTTCCTTCACTGCTGCAGGTATGATAAACATTCTGTTTTTGGTCATCGATGAGTACATAATGAGCCATTTTTGCTTCTAATGCCATATCTCACAGATCTCATCTTCTATGATGATTCAGAGGCCCTTTTGTTGGAGTTGACCAATGCTTAATAAGTTATTCTTGAGGCCAGGTACATAGTATACAGAAGTGAGTAGAATCTGGGTGGTTCTGTTTACCATGAGTCTCAGATCTCCCTTTCCTTCCACACTCATTCTATGATCGTCTCCCAATTTGACATTGTGTTTGAACGATTGATCGAGAGCTTCAAACCATTCCTTGACAACGCACATGAACATCCTGAGTCAAGGTACCACATTTCCTCGGTTACCTCCTTCTGTATTATGCATTGAGCCATGAGTAGTACTGCCTCTTCGTCCTCTGCATAGTACGCGTTCTTGTCTAGGTCTGGGCATTCAGACTTGAAATGGGCCATCTTGTGACATTTGAAGCACTCAATAGCCTCCTTATTGAAGTTGGATCCTCTTCCACGGCCTTGGTGATCTCCATGACCTCTTCCTTTATTAGGTCCACCTCTTCCTCTTCCGCCTGAGGCGTTCCATCTCTCTTCCACCTTCAGAGCATGCTCATCGATGCCATGTCTGCTCAGGTTTTGACTCCTCAATTGCACACACCACATATGTGAATTTTTTGACTAGTTTCCTCAGGATTTTCTCAACAATTTTTGAGTCTGACATATCTCCACCGAGATTTCTCATATCATTGGCCACGACCATCACCTAGAGAAATACTCCGAGATTGTGGTATTCGCAAGTTCTATTCTTTGTGCTCCTGTCAAGATCACGTTCCTCTCTTGTAGCATGATTCCGTTCTCGATGAGATCCCACCATTCCTTAGATCTCAAGAGATTCTACATGAGCATCGCCGAGTGTTCATAGTCACCATCAAACTTTGGAATACTCATCCCATCCTTTTCACTCATTTTGAATCGATTTCGCTCTGATACCACTTGTTAGTTTACTCTAATAGAAGAACTCGGTAATTTGACTGAAAATGCTTAACTTTCTTATTGCAGTCATGTGATCCTTAAATAGATCAATTTAGAAAATGAATCAAATCTCAACAAACTCCTAAATTACCTTAAAACTAAGTCCGAGTCATGCTCGCACTCCTACCTTATTAACACGAAACATAGAATAAGTCATAAGACTTTATTGACCCAAAACATACGACTTTAGACCAAGACCAACAGCTTCAGGACCATTGTTCCTAAGTATTTTACTAAATCACGGGCCGATGAAACAATTGGACGTCAACAACGCTTTTTTACTAGAAGAACAAATGGAAGAGATATACATGTCCCAACCACCGGGTTTAGTGGACAAGGATCGCCCATCATATGTTTGTCGTCTCTGCAAGCCAATCTATAGACTGAAGCAGGCTACTCACGAATGGTACATGTCTCTTAAACAACATCTTCTCACCATTGGTTTTGTCCCATCACTAGCAGATGTGTTAGTGTATGTGGACTACATTATCGTAATAGGGAACAACACTCATTGGGTAGATGAGATTCTTACAAGCTTTGCAACCAGATTTTCCATCAAAGATCCAACCGATCTTCATTACTTTCTTGGGGTTGAAGTCACACGATCTTCTAATGGACTTCCCTTGATGCAGCGCAAGTACATTGCAGATCTTTTATCACAATACAATATGGTGCATGCAAAACCGGTTACAACGCCCCTTGCTTACTCATCAAAACTAACGCTTCAAGATGGTTCCCCACTAACAGATGAAACACAATATCACTTGCTTGTCGGAAGTCTTCAGTATTTGTCTTCCACGAAACCGGACTTATCATATGTCATAAATAGACTCTCACAATTCATGCATAACCCAAATCAAACACATTGGGCTGCAGCCAAGAGACTTTTGCAGTACCTTGTGGGAACACAAACACATGGAATCCAGCTACACAAATCATCTCCGCTCACAATTCACTGACTGGGCTGTGATGTTGATGATTTCGTCTCCACCAATGGCTATATCATTTACCTTGGTCAAAATCCTATTTCCTTGTCTTCAAAGAAGCAAAAGGGTGTGACATGTTCTTCTACAGAAGTCGAATATCGAGCTGTTGCAAACACTGCTTCAGAGGTCAGTTGGGTATGTTCGCTACTCACTAAACTTCATCTATAGCTTGCTGCGAAACGAGTTATATATTGTGACAATATTGGTGCCACATATTTCTGTGCAAATCCGATATTCCATTCTTATATGAAGCACATAGCTCTAGACTACCATTGTGTCAGTGATCGAATTCAAATTGACATGCTCCGTGTCTTTCATGTTTCAACTCATGATCAGCTTGCAGACACACTGACAAAACCACTCCCACGTGTACGATTTCAACTTGCTTGTTATTGGAGTCTTCAAAAATCTTCCATCTTGAGGGGGGCGTATTAGACATATAAGTCAACTATATATTTAGAAGTCAATATCTTTGATTGTATAGCTATGTTACAGCCTAGAATCTCTCACGTATCTCCCTATAAGCATTTATCATATTAAGCATTTACAAATAATAGTTTTAGTTCAACTTTCTCCACGAATTCTGTTTCCTAGGTCTCCAGAGACATTGGCCAAAAAAATGATCTTTGATTTCTCCAAACTTACTTTTTACAAGGAAGCTTGACTAAGGCTTGGGCAAAGAGTATAAGGTCGCCGGCAAAGCAAATATGAAAATGTTTTGGACCCCTCGTGCGAAGTAAAATTAGTTTCCATTCCTTGCTAGCTACAAAAAATTCTATCAAGTGACATAGCCGCTCAATTTAAAGAACAAATAAGTACTTAGGATTACCTTGACGAAAGCCACAGAGTAGCATAAAATTCTCAGTCTTTTCTCAATTCCATAATAAGCTCATGGAAGGACCCTTAACACATTTCAAAATCCAAGTCATCCACGACTCAGGAAAGTTAGCGGGCACATGTCTTCAAGAAAATCACAACAGACTCCAAGTCAAGCATCAATAGGATCCATCCTTTTTTAGTTTTTTTATCACGCATTGAATGGAATGTCTCTGGAGCTACCACAATATTGTCTAAACTTAATCTTCCAGGCAGAAAACTAGCTTGAGTCAGGGCAAGTAACTTCATCATCAATGGTTTTAAGCGCAAGATTGTATCTTTAGTAATTGTCTTAAATAAGACATTATATAATTTGGTTGGTAGTTATTCTTTAATATGCAATCTCTGTTTGATCAAACTCATAAAAACCCACACATTATAAATTATTAACTACCGAATAAACATCATCAAGGGAGTACACATATTTGGTGTTCCGGTCATCTAATGTTTGAAGGTGGTTAAAGGTCACATGATTCGACTTATTGGAGACAAGAGAGAAGCATGTGGATTGGAAGTGTTTTGAAACTTAAAATTCGAATGTGTGATAAGATTTATCAAGAAGAAAATCTTATCAAGGAAGATATGAAGAAGATTTAGTGGGATTCCGAAAAACTAGGAAACAAACTAATGAGCTCTTCTATATAAAAGAGATATCGATTGTAAACCAAGCTCTTTAGGAACTTAGGGTGGAGAAGTTTTAAATAGGCTTGTCGATTGCTTTGTTCTAGGTTATCGGTTATTAGAAGTTGTTTTTGGATCAATAGCTTGTAAAAGTATCCGATCAGTAGAATTGTCTTTTGTATAAGAGAAGTTCTAAATAAAAACATAATTCTTGGTTAAAATTAGTTGTTGCTTATAATATTCCTTTTTTAGTTGGTATCAGAGCGGTTCACCGCATAACTGTGTTAAGTGTTTCAGGTGTTAGATCCTGGAGAACAAAATGGAAAACTCGCAACAACAGCTGGTTGTGGTTGCAAAAAATCTGAAACTGGATCCTGACAACTATGGATATTGGAAAGTCGAAATGGCACAGAACATTCAGGGAATAGATTCAGATGCTTGGCTTGCTGTTGAGGAAGGATCATAACCTCCTATAATCAAAGGTGAAGATGGTATTCTCAAACCCAAACCAAGGAAACAATGAACGGCTAAGGAAAACTTTGATGCTAAGTGGAACTCTAAGGCTTTGTCGGCAATATTCAGCTCACTTCACAGCAATCAGTTTAAAAGGGTACAAGGATGTACAAATGCTAAAGAAGCATGGGACATTCTTCAAGTTGGATTTGAAGGAACTAGCACGTAAAATGAATGCATATTGATATTCTTGCATCTCAGTTTGAAAACTTGACCATGCAAGAGGATGAGTCCATTGCTGATTTCAACAGTAAATTGTCGTCTCCTGCACATGAAGCACTGATTCTAGGAAAGACTTACAAAGATAAAATATTGGTTAAGAAATTCTGAGGTGTCTTCCTGCAAAATTTCATGGACACTCAAATTTGATCAAGTTGTAGATGCAAGCGTATGAATTACAAATAGCTCCTAAAATGACAAGCAAAAGAAAGAGTATAACACTGGTCACTGAAAAAGAACTAAATGAAAAAGAGGTATCTGAGAATCTGGAAGAAAAAGTTGGTCTAATAGTCAAATGTTTTTTTGAGAAAGGCTGAGAGAGGACAAAGACGAGAGTATCAAGCATCGGTCAAGGTGTCTTCTTACAAAGATAATCACAAAGCTGACAAACAGGGTCTCGAATGTCAAGGATACGAACATTTCAGGACTGAATGTCCTACTGCCAAAAGAAAGATGACGATTTAATGCTATGAATGTAAAGGGTATGGACACACAAAGAACGAATGTGTCACTCGGATGAATGGAAAATCTGCTATTGCTTCACTGAGTGAGTCTGACACTGAAAGTGATGATGATGGTGACATATTAAATCATTTTGTAGCTCGACTTGGTATTATTAACTTAGAAGAACATGAGGAAGATGATACCGAGCAAACACTTGTTCAAATGATTGCAAATCAGGAGAATCTAACTGTCGACAGTGATCAAGGGAACGATCTACCACTCTTGTGCAACTCTAAAAGCAACATATTAGAAACAGATTCTAAAGATAAACTTGATATTACTTCTGAAGATCAGATCAAGCTTCTTGTGGAATCTCTTGTTGACACAAAGGAAGAAAACATGCGTCTGAAATCAGAGAAACAGTTGATTATAAATCAACTAACCAATGCAGAGAAGGAACTGACTGATACTAAGACCAGAAATTATGAACTTGAACGACAACTATTTGAACAAATGAAACAGATTAGAATGTTGTCCAAAGGAACCAAAGATCTTGACTATCTACTTACTGTAGGAACGACTGACAAGGAAAGTCATGGTCTCGGATACAAAGGAGCAGCTGTTAGCGAAATCAAATTTGTTCGAGCATCAAATAGTTCTACTAGTGTCAACAAAGTTCAAAAGGAAAGTCATGATCAGAATGGGAATATGCCACAATCAAGATCAGGTCTGGGTTGGGAGGAACAAAAGCGTGTTTACAATCAGTCAAGGTGGAAGAAAAAGTTTAGCTGCTCGTATTGTGGAAAACAAGGTCACATGAAATTTCAATGTTTTCGATTTCATCAACGGGTTCAGCAAATATGGAGACAACAGAAGTTCGCCTATAATGGATAAAATAAGCAACATATGTGGGTAAAAAAGATGGATCTCTACAGTAGGGTTGCTTTTATAGCTGAGAGTCAACTAGACAACAAGACAGCTAAAGGGACATGGTATTTCGACAGTGGTTGCTCAAGGCATATGACATGAGAAGAAGGAACATTGCAAGGTCTTAAGAATGTTAAAGCTGGCAGAGTAACATTTGGTGATGGAGCGAAAGGAAAAATTCGTGCCAAAGGACAGACTGCAAATGCGATGGATCCAAGATTAACAGATGTATACTTAGTTGATGGATTAAAGGCGAATCTGATTAGCATCAGTCAACTCTATGATACACGACTAGATGTTACTTTCACAAGGTCAACATGTCGAGCAGTTGATAATCGAGGATCTGTTCATCTGGAAGGTGTAAGAACAGCGAATGATTGCTATATGTGGGTTCCAGGAACACAATGCATGACTTCTAGATCAGAGAGTGAAACACAGATCTGGCATCAAAGACTTGGATACATGAATTTCAAGACAATGGCTGAATTATCTTCAAAGGAAACTATCAGAGGATTACCTAAGCTTAAAGCGAATCGTGAGTCATGCAGTGGAATTGTTGTGAATATTTGAATGTGTACTGCCCCTTTAGCTGACCTTTGGGGAGTATAGTATGGGCTCTACATTGCTTGGGATCATCATGATTCTCATGTTATGGTAAGTTGATTCGAAGATCGTGGTGGGTTTTCTCAATTCAAGGATAAGTGATTCTCACCCCCTGTATTCTCACCCCCTTTGTTTCAAAGGACTCGAATGTCAGAGTTACAGATGTGCATCGGAAAGCTAATCATCTAGGGGGGGGGGGGGGGGGGGGGGGGGGGGGGGGGGGGGGGCTTCCCCTTTTACTTAGGAAAATAGCTAACTATTGAATAACAAGAGAATATGATTTTGATAAACTATTGGTTGTATAACAAAAATTGTTTATGATTTCAAGTGATTAGTCAAAATTTCAAGTTCAATAACACAAGATTTGAAAAGTTATTTAGAAATCATCAGTTCAATAGCCATGTTAAAAAATCAATTATAGATGGGTGAGATTTTGAGGTATTAATGTTTCAACTAAAAACTAAGAAATCTACAAAAATTAGATTGAGTAGTGCTTTAAAATAAGAGTTATTAAGTTTTGAATAGCAAAAGTTTGATATTGTTTTGATTAATTGTTAATTGAATAGCAAAATATTGTGTATTTTTACAAGTTATTATGTTTAGCAATCCCAAATTCAAATGACATAAGATTTTGAGTGATTTTTAATTAAAAAAACCATAATCACATAAAATTTGGGTTTTACTACACATTTTTTTCTTACCAATAAACATGTGGCCAGTTGGTTTGTCTATAATTTAGCTAGATATGAGCTGATACGTTCAAATATCATTTTGCTCTATATAAAGAATTTATATTATAAATCGAGTTTTGTTGTCAATCCAATAATTATTTACTCACAAAAATAATAATAATACAATCTTTCTTAATTTTTCATAGATATCTTGAGAGAGAAAAATTTTAATTCAAATAAATTGTTTGGGCAACAAACATTGATTAAAAATATGCTTACATAAATCCTAATGTAGTTTTGATTTTATTTTGGTCGAACTTTCAGTTGTTTTTACCACCACAAACACCCCCACCACTATTCAAATGCGGAAGTAGCACTAAGAATTCTCGACTCTCAAGAGCTCGCAAAAAATCTTAGATTTTGATCTTTTTGTTTTCTTGCCTGATTTGGGAGAAGTCGTTT
>JAKUCM010005491.1:0-32524 GCA_023374145.1 Lepidium sativum | reverse complement strand
GAAACCAAAGAAACCCTGCATATTGCCAAGAAGAGAAAAAAAAAGATATAGTAGTTCCACACGAAGAAATAGGTCTACGTCCTATTATCGATATGAGTCCGAATATCTTGTAGGCAATGGTTTAGATGCCAGTTCTGGAAATTACACTGAGTTATTGTTGGCCACTTTTAATGGAGAGACCAACGACTCTAATGGGGGAATACATTGTGTGTAATTATGATACCGGATAATATTGATACATTCTTGGATGTGAATGATACAGACCGTAAAAGGCTACATGCGGGAATAGTAGTTCCCCAGGCAGAAACAAGTCTACATCTCAGTATTGGTGATGATTTCGGATATGATATAGTCAGTTTTTTGGAGGCCATATCTAGAACTTACATTGAATTATTGTTAGGCACATAGATGGAGTTTGGCGTATCGACATAAGATACCCATTCCAAAAATATATCAGTACTGTCTACTATAGTACTTCCACATAGTGGATCAGACAAATGTTGTTTTCATTTCTTTAAATGATTTCATTAATTATAACAACAATGATCCAACACTAATTTAGAGAAATGCTCCTCCAATTTTTTATACCGTTGATATGGAAGGTATTTTTAAGATAGTAATGTGTTCTACATAGAATTACTATATGTACATATACTACATTTTCTTACAATTTGTCCCTCGTGCAGAGATTGATATTGCTTTGTTAGACGTCAACTATGAAGACTATAAGTTTTTTGTAGGCCAAAACTTCAGGTCAAAATAGCTTGCATGATCAAAATGGTTATATACGCAATCAACCGTCAATTTTATTTTTATTGTGAAATATCTAATCCAAAACCTCTAACACTACTATGCATTTCCCCATCCTGTCAATAGCGTATATAAGCAACATCCATAGACAAATAAGATACATTCCAAACCTGCCAAGCTACATTAACTCATACTTGTTCTGTTGAAGATCATAAGAATTTCCATAAATGAGCAACAACAAAAGTGATTGGTGAAATTATGAAGTCCGAATATTTTTGATTATATAATTTACCAAATCATGGTGTAATCCGCAAGTATCTGTTAGATGAGTATCATGTTAATGTACTATTGGAATACATTAAGAGCACGAGAGATTGCGATGGAGAGAGCGTTGAAATCAGTTTTATGAAGTTATGTTTTATTATCTAACTACCATTCTTTACTACAAAAAGCCATTCCAGGAAATTTGTTTATGCATCTCGTAATACTTACTTGTAATTTGTATACGTAGGTGTTTCATTTTACCACTCATGGGTCATGCACTGTAAGCATGGAATGGAACATAATGGCTAAATTTAAGACCAAGATCCTCACAACATTGATGTCAAAAGCAGGAAGGGCGTATACAGTTACAAAATTTAAAAAAATATTCCTTGAAATCAATTAAATACACCTTGGATGATATCTACTAAACCTATGTTAGTCGATACACAAATATTTATTGTATTGGTTATATATAATTAAAAATTGATACATGTACCTAATGCATGATTTCTAATTTGGTGAGGAGCCATTGCATGGGTTTTCCGGCTCAATATTGAAATAGTAACATAGTTGAATCTTGGAATGGTATGATAAAAGATGCTCATGAATATCATGTTATATGTATGATGAAGTACATTCGCATAAATCTAATTAATTTTGTTTGCGGTGTGGTATGTCGTGAGTCTAATGGATGCCAATTTCCTGACGTATAATGTGAAGACTATAGTTGACGCCAACACAGATGAGGTAGCCAATTTTTTAGTCACCGACATGAGTGATCTACAATGTAATGTCCAAATACAAGTTGGAGAATACTTATATATGTTCAACTTGGAGAAAGTAGATGTTCTTATGAGCAGTTTTAACAATTAGAGATTCCTTGTTCCCATGCAATTGTTGCCGCTTCCCAACTCGATATGCACATACCATCTCTAGCACGTCTAGAATACCAATTAGGTGCATGGGGTTCATCATATGATGGAAAGATTTATCATATTCCTTCTCGTTATGCGAATATAGTACTACATGAATATCATCAAGACGAGTTCACACTTAGCACTCCAACTGTAAGGTGTGGACGAGGGAGCCAAAAGGAAAAGACAACCACACCAACCACTACACAAAAAGTAAGTGCATTCAAAATATGGTATTACTATTTTACTCATATAAAAGGAATACTTCATATGTAGTATAGAAAATAATGATTATGAAAATATATTCTATCTTTGTCAACCTACTCAAAATACAAGTATTAGAAGATACAGTTGTTGTAATAAACTAGGACATAAAAAGAATCTTGAGAAAGATACTCTAAATATGGGGATTGAAGATACTCAATTTTTGAATGGGAACACTAATTAAGTAGACAAGAGGTATTGGCACCAACACTACCTTCTTTTGGATGACACTTATTTATGAAGAACTTTTGGTAACCATAATTTTAGGTTATATCTTTAGTTTAAGTAATATGTAATAATGATCTTACTCGAACTACTTACGTATGTAATGCCCTAGTTGGGCTCTTTTGGACCATTTTACATTTAAGCTACTATAACTAGACATCTTATGTACAACATACATGATCATCATAACATATAAGACAATAATATGAGATTACCAAAGTAATACACATATTATTTGCATTATACTTACACCATAGGTATTAAACCAATCAAAAAAATATGGTTCAAAATGTAAGCGACAACTAATACTACATAAGTTCATGATACGATAGCGAGTTGTTTGGTTACAATAACTAATAATTAAAAGACCACACATAACTAAGGGCTAGTTTGGAAACATGAATGGTGAAATGCAACAAAGGTCTATAAATGATAGTAGAAATACTACATAATTATATGTTATGCTTTTTCTATAAATGTACTTGGACTGAAGGTGTTGAACTTAATATGAAGGTTTCATGTTTCTTTTTCTGGTTCAGTGTAGGTTGTTGTTGACGAAATTCTTACAAGAATGTATATGGCAAGAAGTCACATCGACAGTTCTCCAACTGATCACGGTGACGTTGCACATACTTGATCATCGCATTGAATGCGTATCTAATGTACTAATCCTATATAAGTAGATACACTATAAATGTACAATTGGAGACAAACTTAATACTCACAACCTTGTCGATCAGACAACATCACTCCATAACTTCAAGGAAGCATGTATTAGGCACTCGAACTCCATCAATAGACCAAATATTGTACAAGATTATGAGAGAGTTCAAGTTCATCAATCATATAGTATGTATACATATATCTTCCAACTTCTCTGTTTGGAGTAGTTCAGTGAACACTTTGAGTTTTTCTTCATTGTGGTTCAGGAAAGGATCGAACGCATGCATAAGAGGGTTCCTTCCACACAAAAAAAATTTTCGTCACAGTTTCTTGAATTATAGTGTACTTCCCCTTGCCACGACGTTGAAGATTTTCCTTTCCTTCTTCCCCAAATGGTGTATATTTTGAGGGGCTATTCCTTGATATTCTGCTTGCCCTCTTGATCGGTCAAATAGTACTCTCAGTAACATGTGCCACAACAGCTGCTGGGTTGCCATCATGAGCTGGTTCAGTTTGTATTGGTTCTGTTGACTGACTTAACCCATAATCCTGCATTATCAAGATATAATATAAATACAAGTAGAGGACATAATAAATCTAGCAACACTAGTTAATATATTATGTAGTAATAATATATATGATAATTATTGTTTTAGTTAGCTATGTTAAACCAATTGGGAAGCTTGATGGCTCTATATCATGTAGTTGACCAACTTCAGCAGTCTCTACCCTATGATCTGGTTTGAAATTAGCTATAACCTAAAATTTAACTATATTATTACATGCATATATAATTCAGATGGATAAAATTACAACACATTGGTATTGGAAAAAAACTTGAGTTTCACTACAGTCTGTGACTTGTGCAGACTTTTCTATATGTTCTTCACCAGAAATGATATGAGTGTTGGTGTAACCATTCATATTAGTATCAGTAAGATAAGGTAAAAATATAACTACATCTAGTTCTTATCACTGAGTATAAATACACTTTGGTAGTTAGTGATATGAACATGAGCTTGATCAACCTGCATAGTATTTGTAGTATATATGGCATATAGTATTACAAGAGGTCGGTGCATAAGAATTCCCTCCAACATTTAAAATGTAAGACAATGAAATAAGTTAAATAAATACTAGTGATGAATAAACATATTGTAGTATTAACTCATACCATTTGGATCGCACTCTGATCATTTTCTAAGGATGATATAGTATTTGTGTCAGCTAAACTGTCATCATGTATATCCATTAAATTCATATAAGTAGTTAACATACTCAATATTAATCATATACCATATATATAAACACACAAAGTAAATTGCCTTACTATGGATGGTCTTCTCATGTAAATCGCTTACGGAGCGTTCCTGTATATACAAAGTAATCTTACTATATAAAATTATGTTATATGTACATGCATATTATATGGATGAGTTGTTCGTACCTTAGCCAATTCATTATCCTCCTTAGACTTTTCAATCAAAGTATGTGGAGCAGGTGAATTATGGAATGGAAGAGTTGCATTAGGGTTTGGAATAGGTAAATAAGGGTTTAGAGGATGTGGACCAGTTGCATATGAGTTTAATGGAGCTGCATCTAGGTTTAGAGCAGGTGTTGATTGTTACATGCGGTTCTTTCTTTTGTGTTCGGTTCATAATAAGATGTTTGTAAGCAATAAGTGCAACTACTATATATGTTTAATACAAAACTGCAACTACAATATATGTTTAAGAAATTTCCAAACACAAATATATTTGCTACTGCGAGGCCATCAATAGTCCTCTTACTTGATAGATTTTCTTTAGCATGTTGTCATCCTACATTATGCCATTTTATATGATGTTTTATATATAAAAGTTTTATATTTCAATATAATCACATTTATACAAAAGAACAAACCTTCTTGGCAATGGTATCCTCATCTTCTGCCATGCTTTCTCCAATAATCTCAACATTTTTTCTATGTAAGTAAATCATTCCAGCTATTAAATGGATTGATATCAATATGACATAACTAATTGTTATTTCATGTAATCATCATAACAATAACTTTTGAGGGTAAAGGAGTGTACCACCATCATGGATCATGTCTGAATGAGTACAACATTCATTGGTGTGTGTAGATGTGCCAGTAACATCGTTCTACGTAAGGTAGAAAAAAATGCTACAGATGTAGAAGTAATATATTTATGCATATGTAGTATTACTATAAAGATATATACTACCAACATACCTGTTCAGAATTTGTCTCCGCTTCCTTGTCACCTTCAGAAATGGAGGAACAAACCTTTTTATAATGTCCTTTTGACCTCCTTAGAACTCATAATAAAGTTCCAAAAAGCTACCCCATGACTTCCTCGCCTACTCGATGAAGTAAAATGCTTCGCAAGCAAATATATATGAGTATTACTACCAATTGAAACCAAAACCAACAACATCTAATGTTCAAAAACATAACTAAAGAAAAAAACAAAGCTTCAACTCCCCCTCCAGATAAGCCTCAATTATCTTTCCCAGGACGGTTCAAGAAGAGACTTACTCAGAAATATAATGGTCTCTTTGACAAGCAGATAAAGGAGATTGAGTTGAAGATTCCTATCTTGGATGCATTTACGCGTATACCTCCTTATCATAAACTCATGAAAAAAATTATTAAGAAGAGAACTAAGGAAGTAGAGAATATGAGAGTAGAGGCTCACAAGTGCAGTGGCATAACATAGAGGAGTGTAATACAAGAGAAGCTAGAGGACCCTGTGACACTTATGTTACCATGCTCATTGAGTCACTTTAACCTTCAACAAATGTCTTTGTGATCTTGGAGCTTCAATCTGCCTAATGCCATTCTTTCTTGTTAAAAGGTTGGGATTCAACAATTACAAGTCTTGCAAGCTCTATTTGATCTTAGCTGATAGGTCCACTTAATTTCCATATGGTTTGTTGGAGGATATGCCAATTAAGATTGTCAACGTGGTAGTTCCCAAAGACTTTGTGGTATTGGATATGGAAGAAGAACCAGAAGATCCACTACTCCTTGGTATACCATTTTTAGCCTCAGTTGGTGCTGTAATTGATGTGCAGAGTGCAACACTCGAGCTTAACTTTAGGAAAGACCTCAAAATAAAGTGTGATATCAATGAGGCAAAGATGAGCCAATTATTGAAAGACAAAACTCCCTCATGTTTTATTGGTTAAGAGAGGCAAATCTAGTGACTACAGCACGAGAGCCACCATGTATGAAGAGATTTGTGATGGGAGAAGCCTCAAATCTTTGTTTTCTTGCAATGAGACTACATAACGACCTCCTAAGGATGAATGCAAGATACTGATATGTCTGCATTTTAGCTTGTTTTAGACGCATTATTTTAGTTTGCACCCATATCTACAAAATTATCATCATTTAAGGGTGTTTTATGTTTATTTTTCATACTTGGTGTCCAACATTGCATACATATGCATAAGGGTGGATTTTAGGTGTTTCAAGGGCTTATTATGGAGTATTCTGGACTACAAGAAGACCCGTGGATAAACAGATCGGTCAAGGGGCAAAGTTGAGGACGTGAAAAAGAATATTTGGCATACAAACATAACGCTCGACCGGGACGCTCGACCACCACTTGGTCGAGTGCTTTTCATCCATCAAAAATGTTGACTTTTTCCAGAGTTGACTTTCTTAGGGTTTTTAAATTTTAGAGTATAAATAGCCCCTTTTGTAATTAAGCAAGAGGACCTACGTTTTAACCTTTCTCTAAGCAAAAGAACATTTTCGTATTTTCTCTTGTAATTCTCTCATTTGAATCTCAGATAATTTGTGATGCTTTGCTTATTTTAATTTTTGTCTTTAATCATTGTTGTTCATCTCATCTTGATCTTTCTTTTGATGTTAATAATTACATTTTCTGGGTTTATGCTTCTATTCATGAAGTTTGAGTAGTTGCATTAGGGTTCTTCAGGAAATAGTGAGATTATGGTAGATTTAGGGATTTCTAGGCTTGCTTAGCTTTGAATGGGCAAGACTTTTTCGTGGTGTTGTTGACGTTGTTGAAAGCTAATTTGGAACCAAAAATTATTATGTTTGCGATTCTTCATCCACCAATGCAGAAAATGCTCAAGTCAAGTTCTGCTACTGACTCTCTTTCAGTTCAGGTGTAGATCTCTTTTGCTTAAGTGAGCTTAATGCTTATTTCCCTTTGATCAAATGAAATATGACTTTTGGTGTTTCTCGCCCAGAAGGTGTTCGTGAAAATGCTTGAAAGAGGTTAAGTTGAGATAATCCTTCGTAGCTCAAGAGATTGATTTTCTAGGATGTTATTAGGCTATTCTAGGTCTGATTTTAATACCTCTTACACTATTGATCGTTACTGAGAACCAAGTCTGATTGTAGTTTAAGTTGAGTCTCATTGCATGAGAATGAATGTGATTGCTGTAATTCTTTTAATAGAGGTCATCTAAATAGGTTGATAAGTAAGTCTCGAACCCCTAGTGATGCTTTGATCATTGATCCCACTCCTCAAAAACCCATTATATTCCATTGTTAAGTGCATTTGTTTGTGGTTTGTTTTTGATCTAAAACTCTGTTTTGTGTAATTGCTCTATTTTTATGCTCTGTTTTTACCAAATTTATTTTGAACTAAAATCTATTCATTAATGATGATTGGCTTGGATTAGGTTGAGTTGATTGAGTTCTGATTGCTAGTTGCTTGCCCAGTTGGATTGATAGTAAAAATGATGTTATCAGCTACACAAACTGGACCTTGGACCTGATATAATTTTGCAACCCAACAGATTGGTTGATGGAGTAATCGAGTACAAGGTGAAGAGCAGGAAGCGTCCCAAGCCATTTACTAAAGTCAAGCAGCTACTCTTTCCAACAAAGCCCAAATCATATTGGTTAGCACCTTTCAGTGTCAACGAGGTTATGCCTTGTGGAACCATCACTTTGGTTAGCACAGAAGGAGATGATCTTCAATGAATGAGCAGAAAGTCAAGCTGTAGATGTTGCTGAACCACTTCAGAGGGGACCTCCATTCCTCTCTTTAAACCATCCCATGTATGATGGGTGTGAGAAGTCAAGCTTAGTGAACAAGCTCACTTGGGAGGAAGTACCATGAATATCTTTGTACATACACTTTGTTTAAGTTGTTATGCTTTGTTTTTGTTTATTCTTGCAATCTTGTCTTGCTCTTGTGGTTGGTTTATCTTGCACTTTTTAGATAACAAGTTTGTTATGCCATGGAATGTCACAATTCTAAAGAATTATCAAGCATACATTAATGTAGAGTGGTTCAATACATGTAATGCCATCACATATCTTTTTAAGTATGTAACAAAAGGAGTGGATAAAGCAACAATTCTAATCGAGTAAGGTACAACAAGTGGAAGCAATAATCAAGAAACAAAAACAGTGATAAAGCAAATTGATTAAATTCAGGAGCACCTTGGTTCACATTCCACTTTCACAAAAGGAAGCCATCGGTTCAAAAGCCGGTTATTCATCTACACCGACTACAAACAATTTCTTACAAAGCAAAATATGATATATTAAACGTCCTACTCAAACCTAATATTGAGAAGACTATGTTTACAGAATGGACGTAAGGAATAAACATTCTGAACTATAGGTATCGAACCAAAGTGTGGTGCTAGCACAAGGGATATGTTAAACCAGTCTAGTTCAAGTGTAACATAATTCAGGTTGAGGTTGAACATAGCAAGCAACAATGGCAAAACAGAGTAAATAGAAAAACAGAGTAAGCAACTAAAACAGGGTATGAACTAACAAAAATAAGGAAATTAAAACAGGGTCATGAGTAAGAAAAGTCAGTGATTTCGGTCCAACTAAGGGATCCTATGCTTGTCTAGTAACCTATTAAGCGAGATCTACGGTGGAGAAACACAAAAACAAGGTAAACAAGTTATTCTCATGAACATAAAATCTCAACCTACTGAGATCTAACCAAAATCTCTTTGGAGGTTTCTCAACATGTTGGGAGTATGAAAAATTTCTCAAATCAACCAACGAACAACCCAAACGACCAATCTATTGGGCTAGGAATGTTAGCCCTAATTGCACCTAGGCTTAGAACCCTAAAACTTCTCAGATCTGGGGTTCAAGCAAATCAAGTCTCATGTGATCAGAATGAAACCAGCACTAAGATCAAATAGATAGCTAGATCTATACTTCAAACGCCTAAACAAACTAAAAACCCAGAATTGAACCTAGATCTACCTTCTTCCTCATGAGACCCTTAGGGATCTACACACTCATGACAACGAACATAAACCCTGAAATTGTAGTAAAAGACATGAATAAAAAGAGTTTGGAAAACTGAAGAAGAAAATAAGCTTAACTCCTTCAGATTCTCAGCATAACAGACTGGATCTAAGACAGTATTGAAAAACGGAGGCAAAGAAAAAAAGAGAGAAAACACTTTGCTGAAAAGATTATGTATTGCTAGAGTAAAAGTTGTAAAATTTCTAAGTTCTCCCATTCGTTATGTGGTTTTCGCTTAAGGGGTATTTATAGTACCCAATAACATAAAGAAGCCCTAATCCCAGTCAGCATCCAACAAGGATTGGTAAAAACACGAAAAAGAAAATTTGGGTGCTGATTCAGTGATGCGCTGGATTCATGCAGGCGAGCTCTTGAGCCATTGTCATCCAGGCTGCACTAGCCGGTCTACTCACAAGTCGGGAGCGAGCTGGAGTTTCAAGGCGCACTCACCAATTTGCTGGCAAGCTGGGAGGAGCTGACCGACAAGCTGGGTCTTCCAGGCTGAACTCGCCTGATTACTGGCGAGCCGGGCGAGCTTCAGTCTTGAGGCTATACTCACTAGTGTGGTGGCGAGTCCGGGGGAGCGATTATGGGATACGGTTCAACTTTCCATGCATCTATTCGGAACATTTAGTATTAAACTCAACTTTGCAGTGCTTGGGCCAATTTTTTGTCAGAATTCTCCAAATCCAACTTCAACTTTAAAGGTCTTCAGTTCAGACATTACGCGTTAAAGGTCTTTAAGCCAATTTCACCGTAAAATTCTCTAAATCTAGCTCTTTTGCACCTAAGTGTCACTAAATGCGTGATATATGCAAAAATGCTACTAAAGGACTCTAAAATGCATAAAATACTATGAATGAGGATGCAAATCTAACTAAAACATGTCGCAAAAATTGTCAAAATACGAACATATCAACTCCCCTAAACTTAGTTCTTGCTTGGCCTCAGGCAAGTGCAATGAACTAAGAAGGAAGAGAGGTGCAGACACAAGGAATCCTTATAGCCTTTAACAGACAACTCACCAAGGCGTTCACAGAAATACACAAGTTAGCCCCTATCCCTTTGGAAAAACCATAACCTAATTGCACTAATGCTTGGCAGCTGACTCCTTATTTCTACAGAATGTGGGTCTCAAAAGGGACTATGAATCAGTATGTGGGTCCCAGTGAGAAGGGGAAAAGTCTCAGCTTAAGTGCGTCTTTTGAGACTCTATTAATTCGGGTCAAACCACATATCCGCTCGAACTCATCCAAATGGTCTAAAGGATCTTCAGATGGTAAGCCGTGAAATTTGTTATTCTGCACCATAGTGACGAGACCATTCATAATCTCAACGTTGTTGTTGTGAATAGGGGGTCTAATGCCTTGTCGCAGTGTGTGCAACGACGGTGCATCACTAGCACCGATAGGTTGGAATTGCCTTGGTGGTGGAGTGGCATATGGTGCCATCATATGTGGTGGGGGTGGTGTGTATGAGCCATATGTAGTGTTGTTAGGTGTCATAGAGTCAGCCATGTCTACAGCCTCAACAGGCAGTTTCACAGGCCTGATTGAACTGAGAGATCTGGGTGGTTTAGGAGGACCTTTGGATCTCGTTTGCATCAACATAGGGTGAACTCATGGGTCAAGTAGGCGAGTTGGACTGAAGACGTTTGTACCAGAAACACAACAGAAACAGCAGAAAGAATAAAAACAAGAAAAACTTGATCCTAGAGTGTTCTAAGATCTAATATGTAGCACAAAACAATTATTTGGCAACGACGCCAATTTGATAACAAGTTTTTAGCCCTGTTAATCAAATATATTGCAGTACAATAGGTATCGAACCAAAGTGTGGTGCTAGCATAAGGGATATGTTAAACTAGTCTAGTTCAAGTGTAGCACAATTCAGGGTGTGGTTGAACAGAGCAAGCAACAATGGCAAAACAGAGTAAATAGAAAAACAGAGTAAGCAACTAAAACAAAGTATGAATTAACGAAAATCAGGAAATTAAACAGGGTCATGAGGAAGAAACGTCAGTGATTTCGGTCCAACTAAGGATTCCTAAGCTTGTCTAGCAACCTATTAACTGAGATCTAAGGTGGAGAAACACAGAAACAAGGTAAAGAAGTCATTCTCATGAACATGAAATCTCAACCTACTGAGATCTAACCCAAATATGTTTGGAGATTTCTCAGCGGGTTGGCAGTATGAACAAGTTCTCAAATGAACCAACTAACAACCCAAACGACCAATCTCTTGGGATACGAATGTTAACGCTAACTGCACCTAGGCTTAGAACCTTAAGACATCTCAGATTTGGGGTTCAAGCAAATTAAGTCTCATGTGATCAGGATGAAACAAGAACTAAGATCAAACAGATAGCTAGATCTATACATCAAACGCCTAAACAAGCTAAAAACTCAGAATTGAACCTAGATCTACCCTCTTCCTCATGAGACCCTTAGGGATCTACTCACTAATGACAACGAACATAAACCCATAAATTGTAGTAAAAGACATAGATAGAAAGAGCTTGGAAAACTGAAAAAGAAAATAGGCTTAACTCCTTCAGATTCTCACAATACCAAACTGGATCTAAAACAGTACTGAAAAACGGAGGCAAAAAGAAAATTAGAGAAAACACTTTGCTAAAAAGATTGTGTATTGCTAGAGTAAAAGTTGTAAAAGTTCTAAGTTCTTCCGTTCCTTTTGTGGTTTTTGTATAAGGGGTATTTATAGAACCCCTGAACATTAAGAAACCCTAATCCGAGTCAGCATCTGACAAGGATTGGTATAAACAGAAAAAATGAAATTTGGGTGTTGATTCAGTGATGCATCGGATTCATATAGGCGAGCTGGACACTTGAGCCTTTGTCATCCAGGCTGCACTCGCCGGTTTACTCACGAGTCGGGAGCGAGCTGGAATTTCAGGGCGCACTTACCGGTTTGCTGGTGAACTGGGAGGAGCTGACCGGCGAGCTGGGTCTTCCACGCTGAATTGCAGGTGTACTAGCAAGCCGGGCGAGCTTCAGTCTTGAGGCCATACTCGTTAGTGTGGTGGCAAGTCAGAGGGGCGAGTCTGGGATACATTCCAACTTTCAAGGCATCTGTTCGGGACATTGAGCATTAAACTCAACTTTGTAGTCCTTAGGCCAAATTTATGTCAGAATGCTCCAAATCGAACTTCAGCTTTTAAGGTTTTCAGTTCAGGCACTATCAGTTAAGCTCGTACTTGTAGTCTTTAAGCCAATTTCACCTCAAAACCCTCCAAATCGAGCTATTTTGCACTTAAGTGTCTCCAAATGCATGATATATGCGAAAATGCTACTAAAGGACTCTAAAGTGCATAAAATGCTATGAATGAGGATGCAAATCTATCTAAAACATGTCGCTAAAATGGTCAAAATACAAACGTATCAGGGAGTTAAACTATCTTATAATTTTGTTAAATGTTATTAAGGGGGCCATAAGCTTTGAGGATATCAAACCAGTTTACAGTGAAGTAAAAGAAACTTTCAAAGAAGCTTGCTATGCTAGAGGTCTACTAGACGATGAAGCAAACCAATGGGCAACTCCATTCTAATTACAACATTTATTTTTGCTTCTACTTATATATTGCGAGGTTACAAACCCATTTCTACTATGGGAGCATTGTTGGAAATCTATTTCAGAAGATATTCTTAAGAAGCAACGCCATGTCTTTCGTTTTCAAGACACTTATCTCTAAATTAAGATCAGAAAGGAAAATCTTCCTCCGAGTGACTTCACCTGGAATTGCAGCCTTACTGTTACCTGGTAAAAGAACAACTCATTCAAGATTTTAGATACCTCTAAATGTCACCGTAGACTCCATTTGTGATATTAAGAAATGAACAATACTAGCAAAGCTACTAATCAAAGCTAATTTAATTATATGGGATGAAGCACCAATTACACATCGACACACATTTGAAGCACTTGATAGAACACTAAGCGACTTATTCTCAGCAAAAGACTTATAAGTAGCTAACAAGCCATTTGGAGGGAATGACATTGAAATTGATGATGGAAAACTGGTACAAGTTGATAAATCCTTCTTTATGGAACCTCATGGATATTCTCACAATAGATCACATATGCCACATATGGACAACAAGTTCTATGAGGCACCATCTTTGAATACTTAGCAGAAAGAGCAATCCTAACTCCACGAGATGAATATCTTATCTCAAATCTCTAGAGAATGTAAAAAATAATTAAGTCCAAACACCGTAAAAAAGTAGACACAGTGGGAGAAGATTATGAAGCGCTTTACCCAGTAGAGTATTTGAATTTTTTGGAGTTCCTAGGTATGCCAAAACATAAGCTAAATCTCAAAAATGGAGTCCATATTATGCTCCTCTAGAGCATTAATCAAAAAGATGGTTTATGTAGTAAGACCTAACTTATTGTTACTAATTTAGGTGAATGTGTGATCAAAGCACATATAGTAACATGCACACATGTGTGAAAGAAGTGCTCTTACCAAGAATTATTTTATCAGCACCACAATCAGAACGCCTTTTCGTACTACGCAGATGACAATTTCCTGGAAAATTTTGCTATGCTATGACCATCAATAAAAGTCAAGGGCAAAGTTTGAAATCAGTTATGATATCATTACCAAAACCAGTATTCAGCCACAACATACTTTATGTAGTACTGTTTACATCACCAAAGAAACTAGCCATACTACACAGAAAATATCACAAAGAAAATGGACTTCAAATCATTGTTTACAAATAAATTTACAACACCCTACCAAAATAATCAAGTAAATTTTTTTCACACTATCAATTTTTTCCGCAATTTCATACTATGAAATTTACCGTTGGAATTTCCCAATTTCAGGGAATGACTTACTTTATAGAAAGTCCTCTAAGTTCACTTCGAAAAGAAGCATAACCGTTCTTATTTACAGACACCATTTTATGAGAAATTTTAGAATACTCTCTCCACTGCCAATAGCTAAACCGTATCAACCTTTGTGTGATCCAAAGTTGTCTAGACGTTGGAATCAGCGTCATTATTATTGATTTCAGGGCTGCAAAATATATTATTCACCTTCTCCTCTCAAATAAATACACAACTGCCTCGATGTACTTAATTAAAGATTATGATACAGTAATTGTTATGCCTATTAAAAAAACTGTCATGCCAAAAAAAGTAACTCACGCCAAAAAACAGCTTCAGATTAATTTGATATTACACAACACCCACAATTACATTTGACCAAGCTCGTAACCATTTCGGGAATTTATTCAAACTAAAACTAAGTTCGTAATTGCTGAGCTATATCTAACAAACAAAATATTAATAAACCAAACATAAAACTGAGATTGATATTAAAAAAATTATAAAAGTTAACAAGTACATATATAGACAAGGAAATAGATCCACATGATACTCACAAAAATCTTCCTCAAACAAAATGCCACAACTACTACCTCTCACATACCCTTTCTCATGTAAAGATCGTCTACCTAACACTCACATGCGAAGTAAAATTTATGTCATGATAAGAAGACCCCACACACAACAAAGTAACTTTATTATACAAATTCCAATCCAGACAAATGGTAGAGCTGCATCATGGACCACATCTATTGGACTTCGATTGGATCTTAGGTTTTTATTGGGCCTCATACTCTTAAGAGATTATTGACAAATCCAATCTATCTTCATTCTCAAGTGAATAAGAGAAGCCCATGAAGCAATTAAACTACAAATGGAACTATGGCATGTGGTGAGGTGTAAGATCACACATTTCATGTGTATCATAAGTCAACATGATCTGTTTTTTGCAGAGGCAAGTTAGACGTTAACATCAACGTCACTATAGCTATGTTGGCAGGGATATATGTATTGGAGAGGAAGAGTGGAAAAGATAGAGAGAAGAGCCTTTACACTTTATGTTTATGTTACAAAGAGAGAGCAAAACTTTGTGAGGTTCATGGTGAGTGAAGTAAGCGGTGTGTGATCTTCTTCTTCTTGTTAACGGTTTTGGGTTGTTTTATCTATCAGGTGAGAGACGTAAGGGGCAATGTGATTCTCTCGGTGATAATAAATTTTCCGGTAATCTCCGGAAACTCATTAATCTCTTTGTGTCTCTCTTATTTTCTGCAAACAACAATCAAGAAAAAAAACAACCAAAAATGGGTTTAGAGAACCACTTCTAATGGTAGCAATATATCTTATAAGTCTCGAAGATTGGAAGATCGATAACAGTGGTATCAGAGCTTCAAGATAACTTAGGATTCTAGCTTATAAGAAGTTGCTACTCAAAAGGTATTTGTTTGGTTTGAAAGGTATTCAACAGATGAGTTTATCTTTCTCAGACATCTCACATGGAATCTACACAAGGAAAGTTCAAAAATTGAGAAGTTTGTTGGGGAAAGTGATTTCGCTCTTTAGAAACACAGAGTGTGGGCTTAGCTAGAAATCTTAGGGTTAGTAAATGTAATTCAAGCTTCAATAGGATCCGAAACCGAAGCTGAAATTGGAGATGAAGTGGATCCAAACACAATAACTCTAGCAGAGTTAAATAAAAGAGCAAAGCTATTGAAGCTTATGATAAAAGGGTCAGAAACTTGTTAACCTCGTGCATAACAGAAATTGTGCTATGAAAAGTCATAAAAGAGAAGACAACTCAAGGTTTATGGACAACTTTTGAAGGAATCTACCAAGTTAAATCAATGCAACATAGATTGGACTTAAAACAAAGTATCTATAGTTTCAAAATGAAAGAAGACAATAATCTAGATGCCAATCTAGATGTATTTAACCAAATGTTGTCTGAGATTGCTCGTTTGGGAGTTAAAATGGCGGATGAAGATCATGCAGCAATTTTGTTAAACACTTTACCAAAGAGGTTTGAAAATCTTGTTCATACTCTAAACTACAGTCCTGTAAAGACAACAATGACAGTTGATGAAATTATCAAGTCTACTTACTCTATTGAATATGAATTAAAAGGAAAAGGATTGCTAGAGTCTAAGAGTGCAAGTGAAGGGTTAGTGGCAGAATAGTCACGAGCCATGACATACAAGAAAAAGCAAAAAAAGATTAAAATCCAGAAGAAAATCTCGTTTTAAGTTAGAAAAGAAATGTTGGATATGTGAAAGTGAAAAACACTTCAAAAAGGATTGTCCTAAGAGAAATCATAATGGTTAAGAGAAACAGAAACAAGAAATGGCTGAAGTTAGCATTGCTAAAGCTCAGTGGGTTTATTGTGATGAACCAGAAGTACTAATGGCATCTTATTCATTAGGAAAAGGTTGGATTCTTGATACTGGATATTCATATCATATGACATACCAAAAGGATCTAATGTTTGATGTTAATTACAACAAAACAATTGTTATTATTACTTACGTCAGATTTTCACCTAATGCAAAGCGTAATGTGATTTCCTTGGGGCACCTAGCGTCTATTGGTTGCTGATTCAAGTCAAGAAATGGGAGAATGCAAGTGTTTAAAGCGAAAATGGTGTTTTGGATGGAGATTACAAAGATACATTATATTATCTTGATGGTGGACCAGCTATAGAACAATCAAATAATACAACAAGCAATGTTGACTATACAACTCTTTGGCATAGTAGGCTGGACCATATAAATGAGAAGGCTATGAAGTTATTAGTAAACTATGACATGTTGAAGGACAAAGAAATTTCAAAGCTAAATAGATGTGAACATTGTATCATTGGAAAATCACATAAGCTATCATTTGGAATAAGAAAGCATACATCGAAAGAAATCCTACATTATGTTCATTATGACTTAGGGGGTTCACCAAATGTGACACCTAGTTTGGCAAAATCTCAATACTACATCTCATTCATTGATGATTTCTCAAGAAAGTTCTGGATGTATTTTCTAAGGACTAAAGACGAGGCTTTGTCAAAGTTTACAGAGTGGAAATCACTTGTGGAGAATCAAATTGGGAAAAAGGTAAAAACTCGGCGAACTGATAATGGTTTTGAGAATTCTAATACAAAATTTGATGATTTTATGCAAGGAGAATGGAATTCAAAGACATAAAACATGTCTATATTCTCCTCAACAAAATGGAGTGGCTGAGAGATCGATTCGTACTATTCTTGAGAAGGTAAGGAGTTTTCTAAGTGAAATTGGTTTGGGAGAAGCTTTATGGGTAGAGACATCATTAGCTATGGTTATTTGATAAATATAACTTCTTTACACCACTAAATTATAGAATTCTGGAAGAAGTTTGGTCTCAAAAGAAACCAAACTTAAACTAGGACATATATAAAGCGTTGGGTGTTTGGTTTATTATCATGTAGATCAAGGAAAACTTAACACTAGAGCAAAGAAAAGAATTATGATGGGTTATCCGCATGTTGTAAAAGGATACATAATATGGAGCATTGAAGACACAAGGTGTTTTGCGAGTAAAGATGTGATATTCTATGAAAATGTTATATATAAGGATGTGAAGAGTATGACCGAAGAGGAAATAGAAACTGCTAAGCGAAAGGGAAAGAAGGTATCATTCATTCTTCCAGATGATTCCATAGAAGATACCCATCGAAAGGGAAAGAAGGTATCATTCATTCAACTCAAGGTAGAGCTTCTTCATCACATGTTTCAGATCAGAGAACTGATAAAGAGCCGAAAAATGAGCATTCATTTTCTCAAAATGCTTCTCTAGATGGTTATTTACTAGATAGGGAGAAAGACAGAAGAACACCGACGAAGATGCCTAGCAGGTTTGATGATTGTGATATGTTTGCTTATGCTTTGAACATGGCTCAAGTTATAGATGATGATGAACCTAGGAGCTATCAAGAAGCAATAAGTGGAAAATATAAAGCGCAATGGATTAAAGCGTTAAAGGAAGAAATATAATCATTGCTCAAGAACAACACTTGGAGATTAATTGAAAAACCTCTTAAACAAAGAACAATTGGGTGCAAATGGATTTTTAACTTCAAGCAAGGGACACCTAATGTGGAAGAACCGGGATTCAAAGCGTGGTTAATGGGTATTCACAACTGGAAGGTATTGATTACCATGAAGAATTCTTACGAGTGGTAAAACATGTTACAATCCGAATAACCATGTCATTGGTGGTTTATGGTGATTTTGAACTTGATAAAATAGATGTAAAGACTGCATTTTTTAATGGAGAGTTAGAGGAAAATATTATAATGGATCAGCGAGAAGGTTTCGCTAAGGGAAATGAAGTGTGTTTGTTACAAAAATTAATCTACGGACTTAAGCAATCTCCAAGACAATGGAACTTAAGGTTTCATACTTTTATCACAGCAAAAGGGTACAGTAAAATCAAGCATGATCCATGTGTATACTTTGTAAGGTATAAAGACAATGATTAGTGTATCTACTATTGTATGTTGATGATATGCTATTGGCTTTTTGATGAGGGCATTGAGCCGGTTGAACTAGGCAGACCAATGACTCGAGGTAGGATACACAAGCTTAGTGAACAGCAATGAGAATCTATAGCCAACTTCTTCGAGTAGAGCGGGAACGATCAAGAACGCATGTCATAACCAAGCAGCACGACAAGAGGAGAACCAAGACATTCAAGACCCTTTAGAAGCCGACCAAGAGGACCAATAATCGACAAGACCCGAGCTGGAAGTAACCGACAATACTTGGCCCTTTATCGCGTCCTACAAGGTTTGTTTTGTGTTTACAATAAATGTTATTGCAGCAACGCCAAGCCCAATAACTCTAGAACCTTAGGATAGAGAGTCTTAAGGCCCATATACTTTTTAGGGCTTTTATTTTCGTTTAATAAGGCACCAAAACACTAAGTTAGAAATTTGCCATTTTTCTTGTAATTTACCATTTTTCCTGTTTCCTTTTTGTTAATGGGCTGTGACCCATATTTTCCATTTTTTTAAGTGAGTCAGCCTTAGGACCCCTATATACGGTCCCCTTGAAGCCATGTAACAAATAACACAACTTTGAAATCAATAAAGAACACAATTTCTCAAAGAGAAATCTCTAGTCATTAGCAAGTTAGTCGTTTGTCTAAGACTTAGAACACACTACAAGATCTCTAGAGGTTTGCTCTTGATCTAGAGTGTATTTAAGTGTAATAAGAAGCCCACCATCCTTCTTGTTGATCGCTCCTCAATCCCCCACCTTCTGTGCCACATACTTTTCTTACCAAAGAAGTACATTCGGTTCCCTTGGATAGAAATCGCTCCCATCAACCTTAGAGAAACATCTTAAAGCTCGTATCATTTTGGTATAAAAGCCAAAGATTTCCTAGAAGGTTGTATCTATCTTTACTTTTTGCACTATTTAATTTAATAATCGTCATCACTTTCGCATAAGTTGTTAGATTCGTTCTCAAGTAAATTAACCAATGTTTTCTTAAGATCGAATCTATATCTTGTTTGTGACAACTAGGGTTCTTAGTTCTCAATCTAAAAAGACAAAAAAAAAAAAATTCTTCCTCAAGTTTATTTTGCCTTTTTTGTATTTTCCATATTTTACAATTTCAATTTTTTACAAAAAAACAAAGGATAATTTCTTGTTTCTTGTTTTGAAACATGGAAACTCGAGCTGATGTCCCTACCCTAGCTGAAACATTGGCCCAACTCCTAGCCCAGCTTCGAGCCATCAACACTGGAATGGATCGCTTGGAGCCGAGACCCGCCAACACGCGAGTGTCCCTGCACTCCTGGGACGATGACTCGGACGCTTACCGAGAGGGAGACTTTGATCCGGATTTGGATTACCCTTGTCCTAAGAGAGCTGATCAAGGATCAACCAAGACTCCAATACATGCGGTTAGTTAGGCTCCGAATACTTCTAGAACGCGTGACATTGTGTACTTCAAGTGTCAGGGTGGCGGACACATGGCGAGAGAATGCCTGAACCGAAGGGTAATGGTTGTCACCAAGGACGGAGAGTATGAATCACAAGATGGGGACGAGATGGAGGTAGATGAAGCTATAGGAGAGGCTGAGGAGAATGTAGCATACCCAGACATAGGGGAATTCCCTGTAGCTTGCCGCGTCTTGGACTATATGTTCGTGCTGGATGAAACCGCAAAAACGAAAAACATCTTTCACTCGAGATGTACCATAAGCGGCAAGGTATGCAGTTTTATTATAGATAGTGGTGCGTGTACTAACATGCCTAGCAAGTCCTTGGTTGAAAAATTAGGACTCACCACCACCAAGCACCCGATACCGTACCGCTTAAGATGGCTCAACGACAAGGTCGAGATCAAAGTCTCCGAGCAAGTGATCGTTCCTTTCAGCATTGGAACATACCAAGACCATGCATTATGTGATGTAGCTCTCATGCAAGCTGTACATCTCGTAGTTGGCCGACCTTGGCAGCTTGATAAGGAGGATTTACACAACGGGCGCACCAACTTCTACTCGTTTGTGCATGACAAGCGCAAGCATAGCTTAGCGCCCTTGACGCCGGCTCAAGTACATGAGCTCCAGCTCAAGATGGTTCTGTCCACCAAGGTAAGTAAACCTTCTCTATTTGTGACTCCGAGTGTCATAGAGAAAACCTTGTGTGCCAAGTAAACTGTGCTTCTAATGCTCTTAAAGAGAATGTGTGCCTTGAGATGTCGTTGTGCAGATTTACCACCAAGGGTCTGTGAGCTCTTAGAACAATTTAAAGATGTGTTCGCCGAGGAAACACCATATGGCTTACCTCCAATCCGAGACATAGAACACCAAATTGATTTTGTTCCCGGATCCGCCCTACCAAACCGAGCAGTTTATCGCATCAATCAGCAAGAATCTAAGAAACTAGACCAACAAGTTTAACCTATTGGACAAAGGATACATCCGAGAAAACGTTAGTACCTGTGCTGTTCCGGTCTTGCTCGTGCCAAAAATGATAGGACATGGAGGATGTGTCTGGACTGGCGAGCAATCAACAATATCACCATCAAGTACTGACATTGCATTCCCTGTTTAGACGACATGCTATACGAATTTCATGGAGCCACCGTCTTCTTCAAGATAGATCTCAAAGTGGTTATCATCAACTTCACATGAAGTAAGGCTATGACTGGAAGACCACCTTCAAAACCAAACAAGGCTTGTAGGAAGGGCTTGTGATGCCATTCGGACTCACCAATGCACCAAGCACGTTCATGAGGCTCATGAACCAAGTCCTAAGGACTTACATCTCTAAGTTTGTGGTGGTAAACTTTGATGACATTCTTATTTATAGTTCATGCTTATCCGAGCACCTAATGTACCTTAAGCAAGTACAAGAGACCCTTCAGCGAGAAAGTCTATATACAAACCTTAAGAAGTGAACTTTTTGCACTAATGAGCTTGTGTTCTTAGGCTTTGTCTTAAGTTCACATGGAATTCGAGTAGACCAAGAAAAGATCAAAGCCATAGAAGAATGGCCAACACCTACAACAATCAGATATGTTAGGAGCTTTCACGGTTTGGCAAGCTTCTACCGCCGTTTTGTCAAGAATTTTAGCACCCTAGCTGCTCATCTTACAGCCATTATTAAGAAGGATGTTCCATTCAGATGGGGAAAAGCACAAGAAAAGGCCTTCTTCAAGCTGAAATCATGCCTCACCAAGGCTCCGGTTTTGGCTTTGCCAAATTTTGAGAAAATCTTTGAAGTAGAATGTGACGCATCTGGATTTTTAATTGGAGCTGTACTAAATCAAGACAAAAGACTCATAGCTTACTTCAGTAAGAAGCTAAGTGGAGCCACGCTCAACTACCCAACATACGACAAGGAGTTGTATGCTTTGGTCTGAGCCTAGAAGTTTGGCAACACCATTTACTCGCCAAAGAATTTGTGGTTCACACCGATCATGAGACTTTGAAGCACTTGAGGGGTCAGATGAATCTAAATAGAAGACATGCAAGGTGGATATAATTTATGGAGACATTCCCCTATGTGATAAAGTATAAGAAAAAAAAAGCGAATGTAGTCGCAGATGCTTTTTCGAGATGACACAACCTCATCAATATCATGGACGCCAAGGTTCTAGTATTTGATTTCATCAAGAACAACTACAAGGAGGATCCAGATTTTGGAGATATCTATCAAGCTTGCAACAAAGGAGCCTTCAGATCATATTACATCCACGAAGGGTACTTCTTTTGGGAAAAGAGGTTGTGTATACCGCAAGGATCAATGAGGGAATTGATACTTAGGGAAGCGCATGGTGGAGGACTCATGGGACACTTCGATGTTGCCAAAACTCTAGCCATAATGGTTGAACATTTCTTTTGGCCGCATCTTAGGAGAGATGTGGAGTGGCTGTGCATCAATTGTGCAACTTGTTTTAAGGCTAAAGCTAAGTCCCACCCTCATTGTATTTATCTCCCTTTACCTATTCATAATGCTCATTGGGAGGATATCTCAGTGGATTTTATTTAAGGTTTTCCAAAACTAAATCACAAGGACTCAATCTTTGTTGTACTAGATGGTTTTTCAAAGATGGCTCACTTCATACCTTGTGACAAGACCAATGACGCATCACAAATCGCCGACCTATTCTTCAAGGCAGTGGTGCGCCAACATGGAGTTCTGAGGACTATTGTTTCCGATCGAGACACCAAATTTCTAAGCCACTTTTGGAGGACCTTGTGGTGGAAATTAGACTTCAAGTTGCTCTTGTCCACCACTTGTAATCTCCAAACCGAAGGCCAAACTGATGTGGTAAACCGGACTCTAGGAACCTTACATAGAGCTAAGGTGAGTAAGAATCTAACTAATTGGCTTTCTTGCTTACCTATTGTTGAATTTGCTTATAACCGAGCTAATCACTCGTCTTCTAAGTTTTCACCATTTATAATAGTATATGCTTTCAACCCTTTGACGCCAATGGATTTTACACCATTGCCTCCGCGCCATTAACTTGACAAGGACACAATTGCCAAAGCCGAACTAGTCCAAAAATTACATCTCAAAGTCAAGGAGAACTTGGAAAACAAGACTGAATCAATCAAGCAAGGAAAGGAAAAAAGGCGCAAGGTTGTGATATTCAACCCAGGAGATTGGGTTTGGGTACACATGCGCCCAGAGTGCTTCCCGAACAAGCGCAAGCCCAAGCTTGCGCCCCGGGGCGATGGTCCCTTCCGAGTAATTGAACGGATCAACGACAATGCCTACCGATTGGAACTGCCTGGTGAGTTCAATATCTCTTCAAGTTTCAATGTTGCTGATCTCTCCCCCTTTCATGTCGAGGATGACGATGCACCCGAGATGGAACATCTTCAAGAGGGAGGGAATGTTGAGGGCATCAAGCTGGTTGAACTAGGCAGACCAATGACTCGAGCTAGGACACACAAGCTTATAGAACAGCTAGGAGAATCTGTAGCCAACATCTTGAACAAGGAGAAGAATGTGTCTTCCCCGGAATGCTCCCTTCCCGGAACGCTCCAAGATCAATATCGGGACTTCTTCGAGGAGCGCAGGAACGATCAAAAACACAAGTCATAACCAAGCAGCATGACAAGAGGAGAACCAAGACCTCCAAGACCCTTTAGAAGCTGACCAAGAGGACCAAGAATCGACAAGACCCGACCCGGAAGTAACCGGCAAGAATTGACCCTTTACTGCACCCTACAAGGTTTGCTTTTATGTTTACAATAAATGTTGTTGCAGGAACGCCAAGGCCAAAAAATCCAGCACCTTAGGATAGAGAGTCTTAAGGCCCATAGGCTTATTAGGGTTTTTATTTTTGTTTAATAAGGCAACAAAACACTAAGTTATAAATTTGCCATTTTTCTTGTTTCCTTTTTGCTAATGGGTTGCGACCCATATTTTCCTTTTTCTTTAAGTGAGTCGGCCTTAGGACCCCTATATACGGTTCCCTTGAAGCCATCTAACAAATAACGAAACTTTGAAATCAATAAAGAACACAATTTCTCAAAGAAAAATCCCTAGTCATTAGCAAGCTAGTCGTTTGTCTAATACTTAGAGAACACTACAAGATCTCGAGAGGTTTCACCTTGATTTAGAGTGTGTCTAAGTGTATCAAGAAACCCACAATCCTTCTTTTGGATCGCTCCTCAATCCCCCACCTTCCGCGCCCCCGACTTTTCATACCAAGGAAGTACATTAGGTTCTCTTGGATTGAAGCTCGTATCACTTCTAAGAGTATGATTGAGATTCAGAAGCTTAAGAATATATTGAACAGTGAATTTGAGATGAAAGACTTAGGTGCAACAAGACGTATACTTGGGATTGATATTATACGAGATAGAAGGCATGGATTCTACAATTATCCCAACAGATTTATATTGAAAAGATACTTGAGAGTTTTGGAATGGCTAATGCTAAAGCAGTTCGAACACCTATGGGAACAAATTTCAAAATCTCAAGTACAAAACAAGAAGATAAGGCAGACGCAACTATTGAGATGGAGGACTTGCCTTACTGCAGTATTGTCAGCAATATAATGTACACAATGATGAGTACACGTCCAGATATTGCTCATGTAGTCGGGCTAGTCAGCAGATTTATGAGTACACCTTGGAAAGAACATTGAAAAGCAGTTAATTGGATACTTAGGTATTTAAAAGACACTAAAGACTATGCACTCAAATTCTCAAAGACATATAGTTTTAAAGTCAGGGGATTCTAGGATAGTGATTATGCTGAAGATTTGGATAAAAAGTTAGGTTTTCCAAGACTATGCTCTCACGTTCAATTACAGGTTATGTTTCTAAGTTGGAATTAATACCATAAGTTGGAGATAAGGTTTACAGCAAATAGTGGCATTATCTACTACATAAGCAAAATATATGGCTATGGTGGAATTGGCAAAAGAAGCTATTTGAATAAGATTAATTACCTCTGAGCTCGGATTCTCTAAATATGCAATGAAGCTTTGTAGTGACTCCCAATACAAAATTTTTCTGGTGAAGAATTATATGTTTCATGAGAGAATAAAACATATACAAACTCGACTGGGACAGAAGAAAATTCAGCGGACTTCTTTACGAAATCGGTTGGAGGTAAGAACTTTGAAGAAGCTCTAAGTTGTCTGAGGATACTCAGATGCTGAGTTCGGATTTAGAACTGGAGGTTTTGCATGCGACAAGTAAATATCGGATGTTGGAGAAGAGGAATCGTTTCTGCAATAGAAAAAGGTTGTTTTGCTACAAACATAAGATAAATCCAGGTGCAGTTTATTGGACTTCAATTTGGGTCTTAGGGTGTTGTTGGGCCTCATGCGCTTAACAGATTGTTAACAAGTCTAATGTGTCTTCATTCTTAAGTGAATAAGAAAGGCTCATAAAGCAATTAAACAATAATAGGAATTTTGAGATGTGGTGAGGTGTAAAATCACACATTTCATGTTTATCATGAGTCAACATGATCTATTTTTTGCAGAGGCAGTTAGACGTTAACATAAACGTCATTATAGCTATGTGGGCTGGGATATATGTATTGGAGAGGAAGAGTGGAAAAGGTAGAGAGAAGGTTTATGTAAGAGAGAGAGAGCAAAACCTTGCGGGGGTACATGGTGAGTGAAGTGAGGGATATATGATCTTCTTCTTCTTGTTCATGGTTTTCGGTTGTTTTATTTGTAAGGTGAGAGACGTAAAGAGCAGTGTTAAACTTTCGCTGGGAACTCATTAATCTATGTGTGTCTCTCTTATTTTCTGCAAACAATAACCAAGAAAAGAAACAACCACAAATGGGTTTAGAGAAGCACTTCTAATGGTAGCAATATATCTTATAAGTCTGGAAAGTTGGAAGATCGACTAACAACCTTGAAAGGGATCTTCGTAACTTCCTGACTTACCATAACATAGAAGAAATATAAGCAACCAGTATGATTGACAACTTCATAACATATATAAATAATGTTGAAATAACTTTAGAATTGGAAACAAGTAACAATATAAAAATATACTTCAACATTACATATTACAAATGACGCGGACTTCTGAAGGAATCAACACTCCATATTGTAAGAATAATCCTACTTCTTCAAAGAATTTGAGTAACCCCCACCTTAGGTATATCAAACAACTTAGGTATATCAAACCTAAGATTGTTGTTTTTTCAACTTGACTTCAATCAAGTGAGGTGGTGGAACCACAAAATGTAGACTTGAGTAGCCCCCACCTTTGGTATATTAAACCGAAGATTGTTGTTGTTTCAACTCGCCCCTTCACGTCAATGGCTGGGAATGGCGAGACAAGTGTGGTGTAAAACACTTGATAAACCAGTTTGATCCCTTGGATATGACACACCAAGAAAATTGAAAAGTTCACAAAGAACAAAAGAAAATCACTCTTAAAAAATTTATTGATTAAAATGTTGGATCCCTTAAAATAAGACTTCATGAGTTTATAAAGAAAAGAAAAGACTCTCTAGATTTCTCTAGACCTATTGAATGTTTATTAGGACTTCAATGAGAATGGCTCTTGAACTTTTGACCTCAAAAATATCTTTTAATTTCTCCAAATTCGTTACTATTCATGGGCTAGACTTTAAAACTTGATTTAAGACTTTTTTTGGACTCCTAGAAGGCTCAATCTGGGTTGAACTTGACAAGTATAAAGTCCAATGGATTTTTTTAGTTTGTTCTTTGTCCAAAAGGCCTTGAATAAATACACAAATGCTCTCTTTAATTTGTTTAGTTCGTGATCGTGTAATTGGTCAAGCTGGAATCTCCAAAGCTCTCTCGTAATATCCCTTGCTTAGCTCCAAGTTCTCCTTAGCTTCCTTACTGCTTTCCATGACCATATCATCCCCTTCCTCTTGAAAATGATTTGATCTCAAATGAGGTCCAGATTCATCTGCATCAAAAGGACTGAAGTCAGAAATGTTGAAGCTATAACTGATTTTGTATTCACTTGGCAATGTTGAAGCTATAACTGATTTTGTATTCACTTGGCAAGTCTATCTTTTAAACGTTTTCATTGATCTTTTCCAAGACTCGAAATTGTCCAATTGCTCTAGGCATTAACTTAGACATCCTTTGAGCTGAAAGTCATTCATTCCTCATATGAACCCAAACTATGTTTCCGGTGTAAAGCTCCTGTCATGCCTTCCTCTGTTGGCTTGCTTTTGATATTGCTTAGTCTTTTGCTCAATGTAAAGCCTTTTCTTCAAGTTTCTTGACTATCTCAGCTTTCTTTTTCCTGTCTAGGTTCACAAGCTCATTGATAAGCAAAGGTAATAAATTCAATGGAGTTAAAGGATTAAAACCATACATAATATGAAAAGCTGAAAACTTAGTAGCCGAGTGGATGAAATGATTATAAGCAAATTCAACATTAGTCAAGCAATCTTCCGAAGTTTTGATATTCTTTTTAATTGTAGCACACAACAAGGTGAATAAAGTCAAATTGACTACTTCAGTTTGCCCAACAATTTATGGATGACAAGTAGTAGAAAACAACCATTTTGTCCTTAACTTAGCCCACAAAATTTTCCAAAAATAACTAAAAAACTTAGCATCTCGATCGTTATCAAAACTTCGGAAGATTGCTTGAAGTTTGCCCAACAGTTTATGGATGATAAGTAGTAGAAAACAACCATTTTGTCCTTAACTTAGCCCACAAAATTTCCAAAAATAACTAAAAAACTTAGCATCTCGATCTGAAACGATCGACCATGGCATTCCATCATGCAACTTAGCATGTAAACGCCCAACTTCCTTAAAGAACAAATCAGCAACAAATGTAGCATCATCACATTTGTGACGAGGAATGAAATGTGCCATCTTAGAAAATTTGTCTACTAGCACAAAGATAGGATCCATACCTCTCTTAGTTCTAGGCAACCCGAGGACAAAATCCATTGTTATATCTCAGAATAGGTAATGGGAGATACTAACCTTGAGATTGGACTTTAGACTTAGCTTGCTTACAAGTAACATTCCATGCACAAACTTGTTACACATCTCTTTTCATATGTGGCCAATGGAAATGTTCTTTCAGAATAGCCATGGTCTTGGAAACTCCAAAATGTCCAATAAGGCCTCCTCCATGTGATGCCCTATCCAAAAGATCTTTCAAAGAACAATAATGAATACATAATTTATTTTCAAATAATAGAAAACCCTCATGGAGATAGAACTTCCCATATGCATGCTTCAAACAAATCTTAAACACTTCTTGAAAGTCAATGTCACATTCATATATCTCCTTAATTTGATCAAAACCAAGATCCTTAGCATCAAGAGTAGACAGTAGCGCAAATCTTCTTGACAGTGCATCAGCTACAATGTTTTCCTTTCCTTGCTTATACCGTATGGCATAAGGAAACATCTCAATGAATTCCATCCAACGAGCTTGATGTTTGTTTAGTTTTTGTTGACCTTTGAAGTTTTTCAAAGACTCTTTTTCCGTATGAATCACATTCCTTTGGCTAAAGATAGTGCTGCTATGTTTGCAAAGCGCATACAAAAGCATACAACTCCTTGTCATAAGTCAGATAGTTTAGAGTTGCTCCTATAAGCTTCTCATTAAAGTAAATGATTGATTTCTTCTCTTGCATAAGCACAGCTCTAATACCTACACCTGAGGCATCACATTCAATCTCAAACGTTTTAAGAAAGTTAGGGAAAGATACAAGTGATGCATTGGTGAGTTTCTCCTTAAATTGTTGGAATGCATTTTCTTGAGTTTCTCCCCATTTTAATCCAACATCTTTCTTGATCACTTTAGTAAGTGGGCCAGCAATAGTGCTAAAATCATGAACAAACCGTCTATAAAATCCAGCAAGGCCATGGAAACTTCGAACTTCTCCTATGGTGTTAGGACTTAGCCATTCTCGGATTGCTCTCACTTTCTCCTTCTCTACTTGAATGTCACGTGAACTCATAACAAAGCCTAGAAACAAAAGGTTATCTGAAAAATGCTTCAAAGTAGATAACCACAAACAAACCAATAAAAGGTCTCAAAACATGGTTTGTTAACTTCATGAACGTGCTAGGTGCATTCAGTTAATCCAAAAGGCATGACTAACCACTCATAAAGACCATGTTTTGAATATATCCACTCTTAAGATCAATTTTAGAAAAGACACAAGAACCATGCAACTCATCTAACATATCATCTAAGCGAGCTATGGCGTATTCATACTTTACCATGATATATTGACGGATCTATAATCAACACACATGCACCAAGTTCCATCATTTTTAGGAAATCGTAAGACAGACACGGCACATAGACTCATGATCTCATGGATATATCATTTTTCCATCAGCACGCTCACTTGCCTTTGCAACTCCTTGGTCTTTTCCAGATTGGTTTAATAGGCTTGACAGTTTGTAATGGATGCTCCGGGTACAAAGTCTATTTGATGCTCAATCCCTCGGATTAGAGGTAAACCACTAGGGTTCTCCTCCGAAAATATATCTCCAAAAGTTTGCAACAAAGAAGAAACCCAACTAGATAAATTGGGGTCAAGGTTAGTAGAACTCTCTTTGTACATTAGTACAAACATAGGTTGATGTGAAACCAAAGCTCCGTTTATCTCACTCTACCTCACAAAGAAATTTTGGTGTTTTCTCTCTTTTATCTCTATGTGTGTTTCACTCTTAAGTTCACTCTTTTTCAGTGTTTCTCTCTTAATCTCACTCTCCTTATGGTGTTTTATTTTTGAGTCACTCATAGCTCTCTCCTAACGTTGCATTAGAAGCTAATAATATCGGTAGATCTCAGTAGGAGTCATAGGAGCAAGGTTAACAGTTTTCCCCTCATAACCAAACGAATGCTTGTTGGTGAAACCATCATGAACGACTTTTCGATCAAATTGCCATGGTCTTACAAGAAGAATATGCCCAACCTCCATTGGCACAATATCACAAATCACCTCGTCCTTATACTTCCTAATACTAAATGGAACAACAATTTGGTTTGTCACTTTGAGTTCTCCAAACTCACTTAACCATTGAAGCTTATTCAGCTTGGGATGTTTTTGAGTAGTCAAGTCAAACTTCTCCACAAGTGTAGTACATATCACATTCGTACAACTCCCTCCATCAATTATAAAACTACACGCCTTATCAAGAACAAGATATCGTGTGTGGAATAGATTCGCATGCTACACGTTCTTCTTTAGCTTCCTTTGGCTTCTGGTAATTCTAGCTCATCTTGAGATGACATAGAATCAGAAACCATTTCCTTTTTAGTTTTGTACTCTCCATTGGCTCTAAGTATTATGGCCCTCTTGTTTGAGCATTCATTTGCATAATGTGCCCTGCCATGACACTTAAAACATTGCTTATCATGATTTCATGTAGAAGAGGATTATACTTTACTTTGACCTTTTGTCGGCTAGGATTTGGTTTGGAATAGCTTTGTCTTCGCTTGAGTAGCTAGGACGTTGAGTAGTAGAACTCACCATAAGTTTGACGTGTGCTACCATTCCCCTTGAGTTGTTGCTCCACCAAGATAGCCTTATGCAACATATCTTGTAATTCCACATATTGTTGCATCTCTATTTGGTCTTGGATCTCACGATTCAAACCAATAAAAAATCAGGCCATGGTAGCCTCACGATCTTTGTCTATAACAGCTCTTATCATAAGTATTTCTCTCTCTTCAAAATAATTATCTACACTTCGGTTGCCTTGCACCAATCACCCAAGTCTCAATGGGTCTTTCTCCATTTCTTCTCTTGCTTGTCATGACTTATCCCACCAATTAATAGCATAATCATAAAATTCAGTGACTTCAACTCGTACCTTTTTGAGCTCAGAATAGTTTTGACTATCAAAATGAGTTCAACCTTTTTTCTCATTTTTGATAGGCATCTAGATCATTCTTTCCTTGAAACGATGGAATTTTCATCTTTAGTCTTCGTAAATTATCTTCAGCCTGACCTCTTGCTTCCCAAGCTCGTCTAGGTCTCCTTTAACTTGAGTTAGATGAGTGTCTCTCTTGACCATAGTAGTCAACAACTCTTCCTTTTCCTTCATCCAGTGGTGGATCTCCTTGTACGTTAGGCAGCTGAGGTTGTTACCTAAGTGTCATCTCATTATGAACTTGATTCAAACGTTCATGGACTGCTTCCATCTCAACTCTCAATAATCGGGTCATCTCTCCCACCATAGCTTGAATTTGGAGATTTGGAATTCCTTGTATTTGTTCACCCTCCTGATTGTTTTTATTGTCGTTTGACATATTGAGAACATGTAAGAAACAAGAATTGTTATTTGAAAATGTCTCACAATCTCTCAAGTGTTTGAGATACAAGTGTTTTACTCAAATTATTGGCTTTTCTCTCAAATATTCTCACAATCTTATGCATTTTTTCTCTCTTTTTGATTCTCAAAATGTTCTTATATAACTAATCAAACACTTTTTGATTTGCTTTCTCCAAGGGTCAATGGCCTAACAAGTATCCCACAACTCAAGTGTTAGATAGTTCTTGATACACAAATAAACAACGAACAAACTTTATTCTTTTTTTATTTTTGTTTAGAGGAATTGAATATGAAGGGCTTAGAAGATGAAGAGTTTATATATATATATATATATATATATATTTACTTCTTTTTTTTATAATTAAGAAAAAATATGAAAAGATAGAAGTTGGAATAGTAGAAGATTAAAAGGTGTAAGATGAATCGATAAAAGATGAAAAAAGACAAACTAACTTGTAAGTGTGCTCTGATACCAAATGACGCGGAATCCTGAAGGAATCGACACTCCAAGTTGTAACAATAATCTTTGGTCTTTATTGAACTTGAGTAAACCCCACCTTAGGTATATCACCTAAGATTGTTGTTGTTTCAACTCGCCTTCAATCAAACAAGGTGGTGGAAAAACAAAATGTAGACTCGAGTAGCCCCCATCTTTGGTGTATTAAACCAAATATTGTTCTTGTTTCGACTCGCCCCTTCACTCCAATAGGTGGGAATGGCCACACAAATGTAGTGGAAAATATTTGATAAACCAGTTTGATCCCTTTGATATGACACACCAAGAAAATCGAAAAGTTCACAAAGAACAAAAGAAAATCATTCTGAAATTTATTGATTAAAACGTTGGATCCCATAAAATGAGAATTATATGAGTTTATAAAGAATAGAAAGAACTCTCTAGATTTATGTAGACTTATTGAATGTCTATGAAAATGAGCGTAATGACTACTAAGTAAATGATACAATTTTATTAGGACTTGAATGAGAATGACTCTTGAACATTTTGTATCCAAAATATCTTTTAGTCTCTCCAAAT
>JAKUCM010005490.1:0-31311 GCA_023374145.1 Lepidium sativum | reverse complement strand
GGTATACCCGAAAAAAACTCATTTGTTATGGGTAATACCCAATTAAAGCCCAGTTATTTTTTGTTATTGAAATAAGACTTTAGGCTTTTATTTTTATTCTGGGTTTTGGGTACCCAATGGGTAAAAACCCAAAAGTAACATCTCTAGATCGTAGCTATAATATTTTTTTTCGTCATGAACTTTTGTTAGGCTGAACGGGGAAGATAGTATTTCTAATAAAATTCACTATTTTTTGTATTGCTTGTGTTATTTTCAGAAGCTGCAAAGATTGTATTTGTTCTAGGTAATGGAATAGATAAGCTTACTACTTTGTTTTGTCTTTGGCCACGTAATTTTTGATCTTATCAGTAGTAAACAGTGGTTGTATATAGTTTGGTAACATTTCTGACAAGTATAGATATTATTTTCTGCAGTAACACCTTATACACTCTGTTTCCAGCTCTCTTACTTCTCATTAGCATCAAAAGTTTCCAGAATTTTGTGAGGACAAAGGTGCATTAAACAAGATGCCTTAAAGGTAAACGCAATATAACAATAAAAGCAAACAATATTCATGAAATAAGCAAAGTCTTCTATATCAGGCAAGCCAGACATCTATGATAAGGTTTGAAAATCTAGTTGTCCCCAATCTTAATCGCATGCAACTAATTTAGAAACAAGTTTTTCCAATGAATTCTTTCTCTCCTTTTGTTTGCTGATCTTATTAAAGAAAATGCAAACTCTGATATGGAACAAACCATCTTATTATAGTGTAGAACTCAATGAGAACATATGTTTCAGCTCTTTGATTGATCCAACACATTACATATATGGATATAAATGCAATCTGTATTTAGTATTTACTATCCAACAGATATATAATCCAGAAACAAAATTGTGGCCAATGCAGATGTTGGTATGGCAAGTATACACTATTTAAAGTATGGGTGATGTATCTTCAGTTTATCAAACATGTAAAGACTATTCATTATCATAGAGATTAGTTGAACAAGAAACCATCAGTGTTGAAATCTGAATCTATGCCTTCTCTTCCCTTAAACTCGCAAAGCCCAACCGCCTTTTCTATAGAGAAATCATTCATCAAAGCAAAGTCATCTTCTAAGAAAGTCCTGGACTTACGGGTCATGATGAGCTTCTTAGGTGTTTTTTGCTCTTTGAATATCTCTCCTGTCTCTTCTGTGGTTTCAACAGGTACTACCTTTGAAGATATTTTGCTCGATTTTCGCAGCCTTGATGGCAAACTTTTGTTCCTCTTCACAATGTTCCTGATGGGTTGTTGGTTCTTGCTGATCTCCGTTTTCTTGCTACTATTGTTGCTACTGCCATTGCTGATTGTTCGTTTCAGTTCTGGGATTCGTGTAGGTTTTGAATTTGATCCAGGAGCATTAAACATAAGTTTTCTCTTTGACCCTTCTTTGAGATCTACCTTCCTTGTTTGGAGTTGTGCCCTCATTGATCTTGGAGAATTACCTGCATTTTTGGATCCTAGATACTTCTTTCTCCTTGGAGACATAGAGAAATGCTTTAAGATATCATCTGGTGTCCAATCAAACTTCTGCTCAAATGGCCAGAAAAGTGGCTCCACAACAATCTTGCTCTTTGAATCACCAGTCTCCAAAGAAGATGTTGGTGTAATTTTAGTAAGATCAGATGGCACAACAGTTGAGTTAACCGGTGAAATGGACTTCTCTGGTTCTACTGAAAAGCTTACTTTCTTTTCTTCAGAACTCACAACTTTATCAGAAGCAGATGTGTTTTCGCATGACTTCCGGGGCCAAGTCTTGTTATTGCTTTCTGGTAATTGTGAAAACGGCTTTACAGAACCTATTCTTCGAGATTTCACAGCTGAGTTACAAATATTCCCATCCTTTCTAACGTTCTCTAAAGAACATTTTGGGCTCTTTGAACTTGTCTGATGCTTATGATGGTTGTCTTTGGTTGAGCTGGCGGATTCTTGATTCAAAGACAAGGAAGAGTTAGCCACATTAGATAACCATGAAACAATCTTTTCGTCGACTGAGAAATGAAACGAAACAGATAATCTGCGTTCTTCTAAAAGAGATGTAGGAGACAAGCAATCTGAAGACAACCAGATGGAATCACTGTCATCAAAACATCTCAGCTTCATAAACTGTTTTCCGGTTTCATCGATCTTTTCACGCCTTGGTTGTGGAGAAACACCTGCAGATTTGGTCCTCTTTGTGTTTGTTTTAACCTCAGGAAGAGCCTTTTTCCCAAGAGGCAGTCTCATGGATTCACAGTTAGCACCTGTTGATTTCGATCGAGGAAGAAGTGGTTTCGGATCACTTGTTGTGTTCTTCTTTTTCTTAATGGAGAAAGTTGATGTAACTCTCTTCACAAAACCTCTAGATCCATCTTTCCCACCACCTGCAAAAGCCATATCGTAGTTGCTGCTTCAAACTTCAGAACCAAATTGCAAAGTTTTGTTTGTTACAAAAGCAGACCAAATCACAACATAACAAGTACATTTGCGTGTGACTGGAGACAACCAAAAACGGTAAATTCATGAAAAGTTCTTGTCGTTCTCTGAATGATACATAGCCAAAAAATGTCAACTAATTATGCTTTAATTTAAAGATTAAAAAGCTCTTTACACATTCAAATGTTTTGTTGATTTAATAAGAATGATGTATCCATTAAAATATCAATTAATAAATTCTGACACACCAGGCACTATGTGTTTTTCTCCTTCGGCTTAGACAGAGTCAACAAATAAGCTTGTCACAATGTTTACAGGTATGTATAAACATTTATAACAAAACTATCTCATGTTACAACTATTACTATTTATTAATTACTCAATATACTATTAGTAACATTTATGATTACGGAAAGTATTAATTTATCGAATTATTAATTTATAGAGATTATACTATATACTATTAATTAAATTTATGACAACTAAAATTTATTAATTTATCGAATTATTAATTTATAGAAATTACATCAAATATTCAAACAAATCAAATATTCAAACAAATAAGTATTTGTCCTTAAATGGTCAAATACATTTTTTAGTACCGATGGAAGAAATCTGTAAACTACATAGGTGTAGGTAAGAACCAACTAGCTATGAAAATGACTATAAATACATGAAATAACAATGAGAAGAGCATAGAGACGAGCCAAAACGTGGAAAATACCAAACGAAAACAGTAAATACGAACCTTTTGCGATTGTACGGTGAATTGCATGCATGTTGAAATGAAGCGAGTGAGAATTGAGATGCAATGGAAGAATCGTGAATCCAATTACGTCAAATGTGTGTCTGTGTGTGTTTTTTCTTCTCTTTGAAGTCAAATACTAGATGAAAGATCTTTCCTTGTTTAATTCTTTCCTAACAGTGCATTTATTAGATGTAAATCCTATCAACTTAAGGGAATACAATAATGGATTGATTAGCTAAGCAACAAATGGTAAAGCTAAATCTCTGGGCCTTTTATATGGGCCATGGGCTTCTTAAGTCTATAAAAAATCTGATGGGTTTATTACACTAAAATGATAGATAAAATAACCAAAAACCGACATTCACAGTCGCGACAGAGCTCGAAGCATTGAAGAACTGAGAAAGGTCAAATCGTAGAAAGCGAAGATGGGTGGAGGTATGGAAACCAACAAGAACAAGTTCATCGAGGATTGGGGATCGGCCAGAGAGAATCTCGAGCATAATTTCCGCTGGACTCGTCGCAACTTCGCTCTTATCGGAATCTTCGGCATCGCCCTCCCGATTCTTGTTTACAAGGGGATCGTCAAAGATTTTGTGAGTTTAATTTATTTCTGTCTCTCGATTTTCCCCAATTTGATTTGCATTTCGTTTTCTCTCTAGTTAAATATCTGCTTTCTGCCCTAATTTATTTGGACCGTATGATACATTTTGTACCTGATCTGGAGTTAGGGATGAAGAAATGTTTATGCTTTTTTCTTGGGTGAGCTTTCGTGTACATATCATCTCGTGAGGCACATCAAATTGGTGTTTAAGTTCAATGTATGTGGCACTGCAGTTACTTCATGTTGGAAATTAGTTTTAATGTATATCGGGATCTTCTTCTCTGTGGTTTACTATTGCCAAAGTAGTTGCTGAGGTACAAAGTTGGTTTAAATTGCGTTAAAATGCTTATCATCATTTCTTGATGCGTTTAGATGGTAAAAACTGGTTCTTTGGCTGTTGAATTGTTTCAAGTCTCAGTCAATTTGGTTATGAATCATGTCAATAGAGTGAAATAATAAGATTTTCGAAGTTCTTAATCTTAGCGGTTTATTGCAGCAATCCTTGTAAAATTTTCTTCCATATTAGTTTATGAACTCTTGGGTCCTTCAATATATATAGATTCGTGCAAGGGTTCTATAAAGTTTTTGCTACAATACTTGCGAGTCATGCCTCCATATTAGTTTATGTGCTCTTAAGACCTGACTACTGTTTAGTTCTTCACAATATAAAGGTCAAGCTAATGATTTCCAAACTCGAATTTGACAGCATATGCAAGACGAAGATGCAGGAAGACCCCACAGAAAGTTCCTGTGAGTTTGTCTGCAGGAAAACTCCTTTGCAATAAGTCTCACCAATGTGAAATCTTAAGAAGAGGATGCCAAAATCCGCTTTTATTTTTGCATTTTAATCAACATCTGAAGGATATCACATTTTTTCTTCCTCATTTGAAAAGCTTGTTGTAATGACTTTTACCTGTTTGCAAATAAAATCAAAAACTACAAAGTTTTCCCTTCAGTTCGAGATACTTATTGCCTGTGTTGATTTAGCAAATGTGTAGGATTTTAACTTATAAGTGAAGAACACCTTGGAAGCACAAAGTAAAATGAAAACATATGTATTAAACCAATTCAAGTTTGATGGTAGAGCTTGTTGTAATGACTTGACCTCAGATTCATATCGCATACACATTTTGCAAATCACTGGAAAAAGCGATAACTACATTTTCGTAAGCAATTATGTACAAAAAGAAGAAAATATGGCGGGAGGAAGGAAAAAAACAAAGTTAACGGATAATTGAAAAAGAAGAGAGACCAGAGTGTCTGAACCAAAAATAGGAAGATATTCTTACATCCATCCGATCTTTTGTTTTCCCTCTCAATCTCCTGTCTTTTAGGACTTCTTCTTCAAGCTAGGACAAACAGAGAAATAGAAAACGAAGCACAAGAGATAGATATCACAAGAAGAGAGAAGCCAGTATCTCCATTAAAACCCAAAAAAAGAATTACTAAATAAACAAGAGAAAGAACTTGAGCGCAAAAAGCTTCTCTCTTCCTTCCCATGGGGTGCATTTGATAATAATTTCCTCCCTCATATCGTTTGATTGATTATACCTTTAATCGATAGAGGGATTGAAACAGTTGGATATTATTCCAAACCAAACAAAGCAAATAAAAACCAAATCCCATGGGAAGCTGTGTTTCGTCGCCATTGAAAGGTTCTCCTTTTGGAAAGAGACCGGTAAGAAGGCGAAACAGTAGTAATTGCACAACATCCTCTATTCCTGGTTTTGATTCTCCAACTAATCTTTCCCGGAGATTGATTTTCCAGCCCCCAAGCCGTGTTCTTCCTGAGCCTATTGGAGATGGAATCTTCCTCAAGTATGAATTAGGGAAAGAATTAGGCCGTGGTGAATTTGGAGTCACTCATGAATGTATCGAGATCAGCACTCGTGAAAGGTTGTTTCTTTTTCTTTGTTGATTCTTTTCCTTTTCTTCTCAAACGGGTTTGATGTTTACGGTGTTATAACCGGACAGGTTTGCGTGTAAGAGGATATCAAAGGAGAAGCTAAGGACAGAGATAGATGTTGAGGATGTGAGAAGAGAGGTTGAAATCATGAGATGTTTACCAAAACATCCAAATATTGTTAGCTTTAAGGAAGCTTTTGAAGACAAAGATGCGGTTTATCTTGTCATGGAGGTTTGTGAAGGAGGAGAGCTTTTTGACCGTATTGTCTCTAGAGGACATTACACTGAACGTGCTGCTGCATCTGTAGCTAAAACCATCCTTGAAGTTGTTAAGGTTAATAACAATATCGCAATCTCTCTCTTTTTCTTTTGTTGCTTTTGTTTGCCTTCTTGTTTGGTTTAAAGGTTTATGGTCTGTGAAGGTGTGTCATGAACATGGAGTGATTCATCGAGATCTTAAACCTGAGAATTTCCTCTTTTCAAATGATACTGAGACTGCACAACTTAAAGCAATTGATTTTGGTCTCTCTATTAACTTCAAACCTGGTACTAATCAAATCTTCATGATAACATTTTGAATAAGTAATTGTGAAGTTTATGCCAATTTCTTGAAAGATCTGGTTTGAATGGAAACTGATATTGCAGCTCAACGGTTCAATGAGATTGTGGGCAGTCCTTATTACATGGCTCCAGAGGTTTTGAGACGAAACTACGGTCCTGAGGTTGATGTTTGGAGTGCCGGTGTTATACTCTATATCTTGCTTTGTGGTGTTCCTCCATTTTGGGCAGAGACTGAAGAAGGAATCGCACACGCAATTGTCAGAGGAAGCATTGATTTCGAGAGAGATCCATGGACAAAAGTCTCTAATGAAGCCAAAGATCTCGTTAAGAACATGCTTGATGCTAATCCTTATAGCCGACTCACAGTTCAAGAAGTGCTTGGTACTTTAGTAATAAAGAAACATATCACTATCAGACTCAGAATAAAACATGTTTACTCATTGACATTCAAAAAATTACAGAACATCCATGGATCCAGAACGCAGAGAGAGCACCAAATGTGAATCTAGGAGATAACGTAAGGACCAAGATTCAACAGTTCTTGTTGATGAATAGGTTCAAGAAGAAAGTCCTCCAGGTATATAAGTTTCCAGATTTTCACAAAGATTATACAATATTTACAGGAGATGGAGTTTTAAAATTTGTAAGAGAATCTTTCAGATTGTAGCAGACAATCTACCAAACGAAGAGATAGCGGCAATCATACAGATTTTTCAAAAGATGGACACTGATAAGAATGGTCACTTGACTTTTGAGGAGCTAAGAGATGGGCTGCAGAAGATTGGACAAGTTGTTCCCGATGGTGATGTGAAGATGCTAATGGATGCAGCTGACACAGATGGTAATGGAACGTTGAGCTGTGAGGAGTTTGTGACAATGTCAATACATTTGAAGAGAATAGGATGTAATGAGCATTTACAGGAAGCATTCAATTACTTTGACAAGAACGGGAACGGATCTATCGAGCTAGATGAGCTCAAGGAATCTCTTTTCGATGATAAGCTAAGCCATGGGAGTGACCAGTGGATCAAAGATATCTTCTTTGACGTTGACCTAAACAAGGTAAATGGACAAAACTAGAGCCAAAAAGGCTGAGATATTGAGACTGGTTTGCTGAGTATTTTGGAAAATTTCACAAGATTCCATGCATTGAGTCAGGTTTCTTTGGCATTACATATTAAGTGAGGTTTTTAACACATTTGTGTGGTGACAGGATGGACGGATAAGCTTCGATGAGTTCAAGGCGATGATGAAATCAGGAACGGACTGGAAAATGGCGTCAAGGCAGTACTCGAGGGCATTGTTGAATGCTCTAAGCATCAAAATGTTCAAAGATGATTTTGGGGACAATAGTCCTAAATCACATTCCATGGAGTTCCCTATAGCAAGAAAGAAGGCTAAGCTGCTTGATGCTCCCAAGAACAAATCAATGGAGCTTCAGGTCTCCAAAACCTTTAAACCCTCAGGTCTAAGAAACTAAAGAAGACAAACAAATGAAAAAGATAGAAAAAATCTCTTTGGTTCTCGTCAATGTGTTTAGTTTTGGTGCTACAAGTGAAACAAAACAAAGTGATCAAAGGACTTGAAAGTGCGTCGTTCATCTTCTTTTCTTCTTTAAAATTTGTTGAACACAACTGAAGTAAACCAAACAAAGAGAGCATAAACTCTTTCAAGTTGTAGCTTTAACAAATGGTGCCACATGTAGTGTAACACTTTTTTCATGCTAAGTTCAAGCAGAAACTCTTGCATCAAATTTTCACCCCGAGATGTCCAGTATGAAACACTTTCTGCACATGTAACTTGAATAACCCAATAAAATACTACAAACATAAAATGATCAAGTAAAGTAATACACAAAGCAAGCACCACTTGCTCTTTTTTTCTTTAAAACCAAACACAAGAGGTTCACTGGACCGTTTGGTTTCACAGAGATTGCCATAGCAGAGCAGCTCAGGTAACAGAAGTCTTGTTACAATGCGTGTAGCGACAACACAGGCATATTCTTATAAACTATACATAAAGTAGACTTAACACGAACCCTACAATCCAAGCCCATGTACACGCATTAGGGAAGAATTAGAGTTTCACTATGTGCGTGCAGTTTGAGCTTTACTTTGATCGTGTGCATTGTCCAGTTGCATTCGACCAATCCGGGTTACGTACCTTTGCGAAGGTATGAGATACATTATTGTCAATTGTCGTCTGGGTTTCTGCTGGATCCACCAGTTCTGGAACTTCCTTTGCCTTTACCTCTTGTTTTGCTACTGCAACCTGTTGATTTAGTGTTTGTTGATTTGCTGCTGCAAGCCGCATGTGAGTCTACATCAGCAAGACCGTTCTCCAGAGCTTTCACCAGATTCTCAAAGTAGTTTTTCGTCACGCTGTAAGAATACAAAAATATAGAAGCACGGACTTAGCTTTCCAAAAAATGTGAATGGCATTTAATAGAAGAATAACGTATTGAAAGTCTCAAATAGGTCAGGAATCTACTTTGGAAAACTACCCCTGGCTGAAAATTACATGATTAGCAGACTAATGTCACTTATTTAGGTTCTTGAACATATTACATTCATAGATACGTCTGAAAGCCCTGAGGAACTTTTTCACCCGTGTCAAACAACAGGATAGATTAATGAAGAGAAAAGGCTTACCTGGTCAAACCAGCTAGTTTTGTCCGGAAATCATTGAAATCTTTTGATTGGCCTTCTGAAATGAGAAACTGAACTAAGTCCTTCTCTACGCATTGATGGAGCCTCTCCAAACCAGATTCCGCTTCGCCTGAATGAAAAGAAAAGGTTAATGCTGCTTTTGAAGAAGAAATGATACGCAATTAAATGAACGTGGTTCTCACCTTGTAAATACTCGAAAAATTGCCGTTTGGCATGTTCATGATCAGGCAGGTAGTATCCATATGCATATGTCCATTTTAGGACTCGCCTACATTCAATAATCTGCAGTAATAATATCACATGAGAAATTGTCAAGAAAACTGCTATGGGAAATTCTCACTTGTTTATATAAACAATTTTATCTGCTAACCTGAAGCCAAGCTTCTAAGATAAATTTGAGCTGAGATTCTGGTGTGCATTGTTTATCACTAAGCTTCTCAAGCTAGCAGAAAGTGAGATGAGTCGATCAGTTTCTCGAAGCAGAACCTCCCTTGGATAAACACAAGAGTTTTATATGCATGCCAATGCCTCAAACATACACAGGAAAAAAAAGGAAAAAAAAAGCAGAATAACAATGCAGTACGAGTTTTAAGACCAGGAACACTTGGGATCTTGCGAATATTAAATCCGAGGGGATTACTCAGTTCAGCTGAAAAAAGACTATCCCCGTCCAAAGTCTTCTATATATATATTTCGAGTGAAGACTACAACTCACTGAGATGAAGAGATTCAGAAAGAAGCAAAACTCCTAAGTACATATGATGTCTTACATTCTGCGTCTGCGCTTGTTGCAGATCCGTCATAGCCTTTTGCCTCGACTGCCAAGCCACCCAAAACAAAGAAATCAATAATGACGAACTACAAACCTCCTTAGGTATAAGACGCATAGCACTGTACATACCGTTTGATTGCTTGCCCAGCGTTCATAATAATGAGTGTATCTCTCTAGAGAATTTTTGGCCATCTCTCTCCTCCTTTCAGTCTCATCATACTAACAGGCAAAGATAAACCCATATCAATATTCAGTAACATCAGTTCAAATGACTAATAAAAAATACCACCAAAGTTCAAATAAGTACCCGTGGTCTTACCTGTCCTTCTTGTTTGGCCACCTCTATCTATACCGGTTACAAGCATAAAAACCACCAGTTCTTTCCCCATGATCCATCCATGCACCAAGACAAAGCCTATAGGTGTAAATACATTAAAACCATAATCAGCACGAACATAACACACTTCTATTACAACATTACAGAGATACATTTTCAACCAAACTAAGACATCGGAGAGAAAATTGAAGCGTTACCAACAAAATTCATATTTACAAGGCGGGGTGCATGTCATATGCATACAGCCCTGATTCTTTTCAATTGGCCGCTTACATCTCGGACAAGGCTTTGAATTGGCAAGTATCCTGTGCATAAGGAGACAGAGTTCGATTACCAAGAAATATACTAAAACACAAGATTCTCAGAAGTGATAAGATATATGCCCCTATATAAAAGCAAAAAATTAGGGATCAAGAACGCGAATAAATGAAAAAGATAATAGATGAAGTGGATACCAATTCATATTTTCAGATTCAGCGCTATTCTTTAATATCCATTTTGAAACAGTGCTACAGTCCACAGGGCGGTGAGCCTCCTCAGTGCACTAAAATACAAATTTAACACATAGCTACTGACCAATAAAAAATTGAATAATTAGGAGAAATCAAATCAGTGAACTTTGACTCAAGAACTTACATTCCAGCAAAAGCTAAACGAGCACAAGCAGGAAACATCATAATTTCCAGACCCTGCAGCAAAATCAATCGCATAATCACATCCCGGAGCAGGACACCATTTCATCTGAATCAGATAATCAAAGCAGAAACAACATAAGGTTTAGAAACATAGCATTGTAAGCGTATGTATGGAGAGAGACTAATATATTTTGTTACTCTATTCAACACAAAGACATTGAAGGTAGTTCAAGAATACGGAAATAAATGCAATCCTGAAAAGAAAAGAATCTTCAAACAATACTAGAGGATGACAAAAACTTTGGGATGCTGCACAGACAGAACCCAATATTCCTCAACTGGAAAATAGCGTCAACCAAGGACATATAGAAAGGAGAGCACGATAGAAAGGATTATCGTACTATTGCCTAGAATGGCAGAAAATGATGTTAAAGGGTTAATATGTAGAATTTACCTAAGATATAATTTTTCATGATGCATTTACCTTCCTGTTGTCTTCAACATAAGACCTAAGAAAATATCTATTGTACTTCTCCTTGTCTTCGTCAGAAGCTAATTTGTCAACCATATTATGACCAACAGCAGCAAGACAAGATGGGTCAGGACATCTTAGCATCAAACATCCCGGGCCGTCATTAATAGTTGTGCTGATATAACCTGCAAAAGAGTACATCATAAGTTACCACTCGCTAAATATTGTAATAAAAAAAATGGAGCACAAAAATTGGTTCCAGAGGACTTAAAGACGGAATTAACAATTAGATTGGAAAGACATTAGCTATATAAATACAAGAAAAACGAAGAGGTTCTAATTCTTCAATAAATTTTAAAATGTTGAGATGAAAACGAAAAAACAACAACAACTGACCTGTCCAGCAAGTAGTGCAGAAAGGATGACCACAACAAACTGAAGCGATTCTCTGAGGAGGGTACGAATCAAAACAGATTCCACATGTAAGCTAAATACAAGATCATGTGTTAGAGATACATGAATTGTCAGACGAGAAATACGAAAGACTACTTCAGATACTACAATTCGAAGGACATACTTCACTGTCATCAGATGGTGGAAGAACAGGACTCTCCAATATGCCAACAGTTTTCCGAACTCTCTCTTCATCCGCAAACCATTCATCATGAACTTTACCAACACTCCTGAAATGAGATGTTACTCACTGCATCAGGAGGCTAGTATAATCACACAAGTTTGACCATGATTATACATTTTAGAAAAACAACAAAGGCCATTTGACACTCTCACCCCAAAACGTGGTAATTGTTAAAGGCCTTTACCAGTGGAAGTGACGAAGCAGAACGCTCGCTTCGACCTCAGTTATAGAGAGGACAACAGAAACTCGTTCAATATCATCTATCTGGTGCCTGCGAATATCTTCTTCCTTCAGAACACAATAGCTTTTCTGGATAAAGATCATAAGGGGTCAATGCCCACATAAGAAAATAAGAGTCGACATGGAACCAAAACATCATAGGGAAATTCCATGGAAGCCATAAAAGTGCCAGCCAAATATGTTGTTAGCAGAAGATGTTTAGAGACACATGCTCAGGAGAGAACCACTTACACTAGAGAACCAAAAGTTATCATGCTTCGGAGTAAAAATCTTTGCTAAATTGAGAAGCAAACTCAAAAGGTTTACAAAGGAATTTGGAAGCAGGGTAAATAAACAACAAACACTCCTAAGTTTTAAGAAATCAACCAATTTGCAAGATTTCTAGTAAATTTCAATAGATCTTAACATGAACCTGCACTAATTCACCAAAATCTATCAGTTTCATCAACAAAACCAAGTTTACTTCCTCAGGCACTAAAAATGAAAAGGCCTAACATCAGAAATCATCCTTCTATGAGCTAATAAACACTTCCCACTAAACAAAAGAAAAAATCAAATGACAAAACACACAAACAAATTCAAACCGGCAACAATACTATACTTGAACAGCCATAGTTCTCCAACTATCCAGTAAAGGAATCAACGAAAGGTTACCAGTATACTACATACTTTGTAACCACAATTACAATTTGAATCCCCAATAAAAGCTGACAACTTTATCACAGATATCCCGGAATTTTAACATATTTCCAGCAGACAAGTTACAAAACATGCACAAGTTCTAAAACCATATCGCTTTAATAACCAACCAGAACTAAGAACTAAAAACTAAAAACCACCTGAGAGCGATGCGAGGCGATCATGGCAGAATCATCAGCGTCTTCCTCAACAAACCCGTAATCGGGTTCATCATCATCACTATCGTTATAATCATCAGTACCGCCGCTGTAGAAATCATCCTCCCCAGACTCCATATCGTGAGCATCGAGCATGTCTTCTTCGGAATCCATGATCAGCAAACAAGAAAGAGCAAGAAAAAAACCCGAGATTTACAGGAATTAGATGAAACCCCTCTTATAATAAATTAGGGTTTGTCGGAGAGATAATCGCAAGAGGTGAGAGTAGTGAGCACAGCTTTAAAGGGGGTTTAAGGGAAGCAAACTGAAGTTCGATGAGGATAAATACAGGACGAAAGTATCCAACTTTGCGGTCTGATCGAGAAGAGAATCTAAAGAAACTGGATCGGTTGAGTTTGGGATTACTGAAGGAATAGAGTGTATAGACTTATATCACTTACAAAGACAAACAAAATCTTACATGTCTGTCATCTAACATGTATAATGATGTTGGAAAAAGATTTTACCTTTTTTTTTTTCTTTTTCTTTACTTCTTCTTCTAAGAGAAAGTAATCATTTTGCTATCTCATTGTACTACTAAACATTTTCTTTTGTCTTTCATACAGATGGTGATTTAACAATAACAACAATTTCAGTTCTTTTGCTGTATCATGCAGTTTAAATAATTCCACATAGCTCCTTGAAAGATAATAATCCTACAAATACAGTACCATAATTGTGAATATGTTAGTGCTTAATTATGTCAACAAAACTGGTATTAGGGCCTAATTCTAAAGATTAAAATTAAATTAATGTAGATTTAAAAGAGTTTATAACAGTCACTGGTTGTAGCCGATGCTGTTCTTCCTTGGCTCTGCGCCGCGTTTTCTCCCATCCTCTCGATGAAGTCATCTCAAGCTTGCTTCTTTCAATTCCCTTTTAGGCCAGTCTCTTTTTCGAAACCCTCCTGTGGTTTCCTCTTTAAAAGTAAGTTTTTCTTCCTCAAATTTAGTATTCGGAATCGAAGCAAACAGATTGTTTACCTAGACTACTCAGTGTACAGTTATTGCTTCGGGTAGATGAAACCCTAAATTTGAGGCCACTGACCTGGGGTTTTCCACTGTTGCTTTAAAGTTTATAACTTTTTCACTGATACTATCTCTTGGATTACTTCTCCTAGTTCTGAAATTTGCTCAATTATTTGAACTATGTTGAGGCATGTGGTCTACCTTTGATGTTTATTTGCAGGGGACTCTTTTATGTGTTATCAGCCATTTCGATCAAAAAAATGCTCTACTACAAATTTGAACCTGTCAAGAACGAGAGAAAGCCACTTTTTACAGGTGAAGAGAAGACATCTTATAGAAGGAAGGAAGAAGTTTTCGATTAATTATTACGATAATCTCACAAATGATTCTATGAGCAGTAAGGAGATGCATAGAGATGCTTTAGATGTGGAGATTATTCATCCAGATTCACAGGACATTCACATTTCTCAGAATCCTGTTGTCTCCAAAACACTACAGGATTTAAGGCCAAAGTCTTTTAAAAATAGGTTCCTTGATTTTGTTCGCATAAATTCAGTATTCAACAGCGCAGCAGAAAGATTCTTTAAGAGCGAGATAAGAAGGAGGTTGTTTGTAACCACTGTATTGCTTGTGCTTAGCCGTGTTGGATATTTCATCCCTTTACCTGGATTCGACAGAAGATTAATACCTCAAGATTACCTTAGCTTTGTCTCTGGTTCTGTTGGTGAGTGTTCTTGTGGCATCTGAATCCTGTAAGCCCTTGTGTGTATGAAGACATTTTAGTTTGTGGTTGACACTTATGTGTTTGATAGAGGAACTAGGTGAGTTTGGAGCAGAGATCAAGCTTTCGCTCTTCCAGCTTGGGCTCAGTCCACAAATAATAGCATCTATTATTATGCAGGCTAGGATCTCCCCTTATTTGATGTGTGCCTGCATTTGTGGGTTCTTTTATATTAAGATTATGATTTGATGATATATAGTGATCATGAAAATGTCTTCTTTTAGGTGCTTTGTCACGTTCTTCCATCCTTGGTGAAGCTGCGAAAGGAAGGCTTAGATGGTCATGAGAAGATCAAGAGTTATATGTGTGTTTAGTTTCTTACCTCTCAAGCCGTGAGATTAATTCTTAACATGCAATTACTTTGGTGGTAGCTCTTGTGATTTATTTTGCCTTATTAACCAAAGTTACTAAATCACTTTTTACGATCTAATCTTTTAGATGGTGGCTATCATTTGACTTTGCTGTAGTGGAAGCTTTAGTGGTGGCTTACATTTCTCTTCAATATTCAGTTTTTGCAGCCACTTCCCAGTAAGTTAATTAGGATGTATTGCTTCAAAATTGTATCATCCTTTTTGCCACAACTGATGCTAAAGTTAGAATTCATGCGTATCAAGGGTCAAGCATGTAATGATGACAGCATCTTTGCTAGTCTGTGGTGCAATGAAAATGACATGGCTGTGTGACACAATATCAGAATCTGGATTTGGTATTTGTTTCCATCTCTTATCTCTATAACCATTTTGTAGCTTATAGTGATGTTGAAATGGATTAAATTGTAGAACTAGCTCATCTGTTCTGTGCATTTTACAGGTCATGGGTCATCTCTAATTATTTGTGTGGTAATCTTGACGGGCTACACAGAGACCTTACACAACATGCTCAATCAATTCTCAGGTACCTTTGGTTTTGGTTACTCCACATTTCCCGCGCTTATCATTATTCTTTACCTGTGACCTGCATGTCTTCCACATTTCCTGGAAGCAGCTATCACTGGTCTCTCTTTTCTATTAATTATAAAGCGAAAAACTCAATCTTTTTCATCTTTGCAGAAAGTTTTTCGAATTGGTGGCCTTACTTGTTAGGATTGCTAGGCATTTTTACGATAGTAACTATGTTCGCTGTTGTCTTGCAGGAAGATAAAACTACAATATTATGGTTTTAAACCTGCTACTGCTTCGAGGTAATACAAAGTTCATCATCAGTATTTTGTAGAAAAGATTGGTGTATGTATATAGCAGTTTTTACCAACATACGCAGGAGTAGACTAGGGTTACTATGTAAATGGATGAAACATGAGGTTTACTCTTTTTTTTCAACGCTATGTTTTTGCCATTTGGGCAGAGAAGGTTCTCCAATAACTGAGGTGGAACCATACATTCCTTTTAATATCAACCCAGCAGGAATGCAGCCTGTTCTCACAACCACATATCTCTTGGCATTCCCCAGCATTCTTGCAAGGTATAATCCCTTAAAGAACCAATTAGGTTTAAAGCATTCTTGTTTCTTGCTTCTTTGTGTTATTATTACAATCTAAGACTGTCTTATAAGGTAATTTGTGGTTTTTAGTATTCTGGGTTCACCGCTCTGGGTACACATCAAAGAGATATTAAACCCCGAAAGCACGGTTGGAGCACCATCTTGGGTTTATTACTCTATATATGAGTTTTTCGTCTTTCTCTTCAACATCTTTGACATTGTGAGTAACTTAGTACCCGCTTCTGTCAATCTGAATTTCAATCTTCCCATGAACATTACACATTTCATATATCGGGTTTCTTGTCTCGTCATGTAGGCCAACTTGCCAAAGGAAATAGCTGATTATTTAAACAAAATGGGAGCGAGAATACCCAATATAAAGCCTGGGAAAGCTACAATAGAGTACCTAACGAAGATACAAGCATCAACTAGGTTTTGGGGTAAGTTAAAATGTTGCGTGATTAAGTTATTGCATCAATGGTAAAAATATAATCTCTAAAAACCAGTTGGGTTGGTTTGAATCAGGTGGTCTTCTGTTGAGCTTTTTGGCAACATCTTCTACTGTACTTGACCACTATCTACGCAGCATCAATCAAGGATTTTCTATTGGATTACGTCGGTTTTAATCATCGTAAGTGTTCTTTCCACAATTTGATATTATTTGATTTAGCGATAAAAAATTCCGTTGGTGTTAATATCTCTATTGACTGGGTACAGGTTGGTTCCATTATTGAACTCAGAAGATCATACCATGCCTACAATGTAATGCCGAGTTTGAATAAAGCGTTGAAGAGGTATGGTGTTTAATGAGATTGGAGTCATGGAAAGAAATATATACATATGTTTGTGGTTTAGAGTTTCTGTAGCATTTGTTTTGTTAGTTTTAGGAATTAGAGGATTTGTATTAAGAACCATTACACATTAGCATCATAATCTTACGAGGGAGATTCAGACACCGAGTACATTGCTATCTTCTAAAATCTACAGATTTGCAATATTCAGGAAGATTATGTAGAAGATAGTCAACACATTTTCAGTCTTTCTAAACTCGAAAGGTCAAGAATGGAAACATAAACTTTGACATAAATTGTTTAGTTCTCTTCTGTTTATTTATATATACAAAATTTAACAATAGATAACCTGAGAATAACTGACAGGTCCTGCCTGAATTTAAATTCAGGTTAGCCGATAACCATTTTTGGTGGTCAAATGATTTAGTTGTTGCATGCATTTGTGGGGAAACGGCCAAAAATAAGAGATTAAGAAGAGAAGAAGAAAAAACAATGGACTTATAATAGGATCTCAAGATCTAACAAAGATCTCTCATACTTGTCTCCAAACTCTCTAGATTGTGCTTAGTGGTTGAAAAATGGGTTAAAAGAGTTGTAAGTTTAGAACCGGGTCAAATCCTACTAAAAAAATGCATCAAATGTATGTCAAGTGTCTTGCTAGCAATTTCCAATAGGTTGGTTGGCTCAGGGGAGTGGTTAGCGGCCAAATAACTGTTAGGATCTCATCAGCAGCCTAACAAGTGGCATATCGGCCATCGACAGAGCCAGCACATCTTCTCCTCTCCTTAGTGGCTTGTTTTAGCAGGTTAGAGGTTGTTGACAGGTTCCAAGATCTCTTCCCTAGTTCTAGTTTGTCACAAGGGTCTCCTCTAACGGTCTACAAAAAAATGTAAGTTTATTTTCTTCCTAAAACACCATTTCAAGCTTTGACAACCTCAAACACCTTCTCTCCAAATATGGTCCAAAATCACTTAAATTGACTCAAAAAACGAGAATACATGCGATTCAAAACTTCTAAGACTTTAAATTGTAAAATACTATATTAAAATGAGAATACATGAGTCGTACATGATTTAAGTGATACAAAATATTCATGAAAACTATGCTAATAATCACATATATCACCTGAGCCAATATACCATAACCAAAGCTACATCGACAAAATCTAAACATAGCCATGATGCAATGAAACTGAATTTGAGTTGAGTTATGAGCATGAATATATCAGCGTGATGATACAGACGTGGGAGTTCATCGTACAAACATCCTTAAATATGTGATGTGAAGCTGTACCATCATGGTGTTGTACCTAACGTGAAAGGCTAAACCAACCACACAAACCATCCTAAATTACATATCGAACTAAGTCATAGCATCTACTATCATAGTCCTACTCTTCCATATTTTTTTCAAGAAAAGAGGATTATTTACGATGGAAAAATGATATGGAAAATTATTTTTGGAACTACAAGACCCGTGAGAATGAAATTGTATCCTACGCTCTAAGCACCTTATGTGGAGACGCATTGAAATTGTAGAACAAATAGGAGGATGATCGAGTTAGGAACTAGATAATTAAGAACCATAACATAACAATCTTACGTAGAAGATTCAGAGACCCAAATAGCATGTTATCTTTTAGAATCTACAAATCATTTGCAATATTCTAGAAGAATTATTTTACCAAAAACAAATATTGAGGAAGAATATGTAGAAAATAGTCAACGCCATTCCAACTTTCTAACCTCGAGAGGAAAAGACTGGAGTAAAAAAAAAGTGACATAAATTGCTCAATTCTATTATGTTTCTCAACGTATACAAAACTATCAGCAGACCATTCTTGACAAGTTCATGTCGAATTCTAATTAGGGCTAGGTAATTTAGTTGTCATATGTATTTGTGGCTTAAATGTAAAGCTCACTAGTATGAGCAGAGTTTTATTTGATTAATAAACAAAATTACACAGATTTCTCATTAAGAAACTGATAACATTGTTGTTTTGATTTTGCTAACTGTGATGACTTAAGCCTTAATCCACCCACGAATTTGAGGATCCAAAACATCACCTATATAGTTGTAGGTAGCTTCCGATGGATGAATCGAGTCAAAGAACAAAAACTCTGATCGATTCTGACATGTTGGAACCGCATCATTACACATAAAGCTCATCTCAATGTGTCCTGTTCCACAACATGCTCTCGTCGTCTCTTTAAACCCTGTTTTAATTCCACACACAAACGATCAGTATTATCTCACATAATAACTTGCAAAACAAGAAAGATACACACATCTATACATACTGTATTTTGTAGGGTTTTGGATCATGCTCATCATAGGGTCATAGATATTGGCATACAAGATCTTGCTTCTTTTAAGAGATGCTTCGATCTGAGGTAACAACTTTTGGAGTTTCTGATTGTATAAAACAGAGTCTTTGTTCTCTTGTTCCAAGCAAAACCTTAGGACATTACCTTTCTTAACAGTCATATGAACTGGTAAGCACCCGAACGGAGGTAAACCTGCGACCACAATGTTTCTGCTACCTAAACTGTGAAGCTCCTATTCACACACCAAGGAAATAAGATTCGAGAGGTTAAGTACAATATTATAAAAGTTTTACTCGCTAATTTGTATTCTAAAGCCCTATTCATGAGATAAAAATGAGACATTACCCGCAAGAAATTTTCAAGCCTCTTTAACAAAAAATCTTGGTACTCTGAAATGTGAGGATACTTAAGACGCCTCGAAGGAATATCGTAATAGTTTAAGATGAAATCGTTAGGCCCTGCACTCACAACTACCAAAGCATTGTTTATGATCTCCATTGCTTTCTTTTCTCCCATGATTCCTTTGAGACGAGCAATATAACGTTTGAACATGTTTGGTTGTTCTGATACACGAATCGCTTGAGTTTTACGACTAGTTTGGTCATCGTAACCAGCACCAGCGGATGCAAAACAGACTCCGGTTATAATGTCTTGGTTGGTAAGATTTGGTTGTAAGAAGGGAGGAACAAACTGTTTGATATTGAGATTGGTTGCGATAATGTCGGAAATGATTTTTCCATTTGAGAATCTTCCTTTAGGTTGGTGGTTTGGGAGATCAATACCATAAGGAACATGTTTAGCTCTAAAGATTGTTTGTAAAGGGTAATTGTTGTTTCCTGTGTCGACGGTTGAATCACCGAAGATTAGGATTGCTGGGAAAAGTTTTTTCGTTGTAGATTTTGCTGCTGTGTTGCAAGACGCAAGTAGTGTTGTTGTGATTAAGAGAATAAAACTAAAGGTTTTAAAAGTTGACATTATTATTTTGGATTTTTGTTTGTTTGTTTTTGAATTTTGTTTCTTTGTGAATTTGAAAAGAGGTATCGTTTGTTAATGTATTTATAAGATCAAATTTTGTTGGTGTTTAGTTGGGACTTAGCTGGATTTGTCAGTTAAATTTTTTTTTAAATGAGTAAACAAATCGATAACTTCAGGACCTTTGACTTATTTTAATCTAAATAAAGATTTTGATGAGTTTGCCTTGAAACTAAAACTGAAAACCAACGTGGTCAAAAGAAAATAGATTTTATTGGGCCAGAAAATGTCCAAAATAGTAATAGGAAACTTTTTATTTGAGTGTTCATGTTTAGTAGACTTTTATCAATATTTATGATTCTAATGTTTAATAAGAAAACAATTAACAAACAAGGGAAACTTTACCCCAACACAATTCCGATATTCTGAGCTACGAATATCTTCTTCTAAAACATATGACATATAACATGTCTTAATCGTTTGAAATTGTTTACCTATATTATGAAAACTAGGTTATTATAATATTTACGTTATTATAATATTATTATAATAATTTTATTATAAAATATTTGATTCAATATGTAATCTATTTTTAGTATAGTATTAGATTCGTAAAATTAATTTACAGTTTCAATTATTTTATTAAAATGAACCGGTATGAAATGTGTAAAACGGTTCAATTTGAAGAACTAAAAAGAAAGCTATTCTTTTAACCGTAACAGAATGAGATTTCATCTTTCTTCGATGAATAAGGTTCTCTTTCTTTCTCAACTTTTCTTTTAGCTAATGTGCTACTAGAGGTGTTAAAGCACACTTCAATAACTCGATCTCTCTCTTCTATTTCCGTAAAAGGGCTAAGAAATCGATCATTGAGAAAGATAATCGATTAAGACATGAAACACACATTTATGGTTATCCCACTCACATAACATTGATCCATTTACAAACCATTCAATTAACCTAAACTCTCATTTATAAATTAAATGATCAATAAGCATTATTAACAACAAGTTCAATCAATCCACTAATCAACATAACATCAACACTCATTGGATGAGGAAGAAAATCTCATAAAAGGGTCATTCAAGCATTTCAACATAAATCTTTCAGACAATAAAAATCATATGATCTAATTTTGATTTATCATATAAAACTTAGCATGAAAAATACCCTAAATGAATGGATATCAAAGATCTAACAACCAATTGGCAATGAGTGGATTGACCCAAGTCACTTATATACTAGAATTAATTCCACATCCTTAGCGATGTGGGACATTCTCACATGGAGTAGTTAGCGGCCAAATAACCGTTAATATTTCACAGAGTTATCTATTTGAGCTTAGACTTCATAAACAGGCTAACCAGTGGCATGTGGGCCATTGACAGAGCCCACACCTCTTCTCATCTCCTCAGTGGCATGTTTTATCTTCCGTAGTTCTAGTTTGTCACAAGGGTCTCCTCTAACGGTCTACAAAAAAATGTAAGTTTATTTTCTTCCTAAAACACCATTTCAAGCTTTGACAACCTCAAACACCTTCTCTCCAAATATGGTCCAAAATCACTTAAATTGACTCAAAAAACGAGAATACATGCGACTCAAAACTTCTAAGACTCTAAATTGTAAAATACTATATTAAAATGAGAATACATGAGTCGTACATGATTTAAGTGATACAAAATATTCATGAAAACTATGCTCATAATCACATATATCACCTGAGCCAATATACCATCACCAAAGCTACATCGACAAAATCTAAACATAGCCATGATGCAATGAAACTGAATTTGAGTTGAGTTATGAGCATGAATATATCAGCGTGATGATACATACGTGGGAGTTTATCGTACAAACATCCTCAAATATGTGATGTGAAGCTGTACCATCATGGTGTTGTACCTAACGTGAAAGGCTAAACCAACCACACAAACCATCCTAAATTACATATCGAACTAAGTCATAGCATCTACTATCATAGTCCTACTCTTCCATATTTTTTTTCAAGAAAAGAGGATTATTTACGATTGAAAAATGATATGGAAAATTATTTTTGGAACTACAAGACCCGTGAGAATGAAATTGTATCCTACGCTCTAAGCACCTTATGTGGAGACGCATTGAAATTGTAGAACAAATAGGAGGATGATCGAGTTAGGAACTAGATAATTAAGAACCATAACATAACAATCTTACGTAGAAGATTCAGAGACCCAAATAGCATGTTATCTTTTAGAATCTACAAATCATTTGCAATATTCTAGAAGAATTATTTTACCAAAAACAAATATTGAGGAAGAATATGTAGAAAATAGTCAACGCCATTCCAACTTTCTAACCTCGAGAGGAAAAGACTGGAGTAAAAAAAAAGTGACATAAATTGCTCAGTTCTATTATGTTTCTCAACGTATACAAAACTATCAGCAGACCATTCTTGACAAGTTCATGTCGAATTCTAATTAGGGCTAGGTAATTTAGTTGTCATATGTATTTGTGGCTTAAATGTAAAGCTCACTAGTATGAGCCAGAGTTTTATTTGATTAATAAACAAAATTACACAGATTTCTCATTAAGAAACTGATAACATTGTTGTTTTGATTTTGCTAACTGTGATGACTTAAGCCTTAATCCACCCACGAATTTGAGGATCCAAAACATCGCCTATATAGTTGTAGGTAGCTTCCGATGGATGAATCGAGTCAAAGAACAAAAACTCTGATCGATTCTGACATGTTGGAACCGCATCATTACACATAAAGCTCATCTCAATGTGTCCTGTTCCACAACATGCTCTCGTCGTCTCTTTAAACCCTGTTTTAATTCCACACACAAACGATCAGTATTATCTCACATAATAACTTGCAAAACAAGAAAGATACACACATCTATACATACTGTATTTTGTAGGGTTTTGGATCATGCTCATCATAGGGTCATAGATATTGGCATACAAGATCTTGCTTCTTTTAAGAGATGCTTCGATCTGAGGTAACAACTTTTGGAGTTTCTGATTGTATAAAACAGAGTCTTTGTTCTCTTGTTCCAAGCAAAACCTTAGGACATTACCTTTCTTAACAGTCATATGAACTGGTAAGCACCCGAACGGAGGTAAACCTGCGACCACAATGTTTCTGCTACCTAAACTGTGAAGCTCCTATTCACACACCAAGGAAATAAGATTCGAGAGGTTAACTACAATATTATAAAAGTTTTACTCGCTAATTTGTATTCTAAAGCCCTATTCATGAGATAAAAATGAGACATTACCCGCAAGAAATTTTCAAGCCTCTTTAACAAAAAATCTTGGTACTCTGAAATGTGAGGATACTTAAGACGCCTCGAAGGAATATCGTAATAGTTTAAGATGAAATCGTTAGGCCCTGCACTCACAACTACCAAAGCATTGTTTATGATCTCCATTGCTTTCTTTTCTCCCACGATTCCTTTGAGACGAGCAATATAACGTTTGAACATGTTTGGTTGTTCTGATACATGAATCGCTTGAGTTTTGCGACTAGTTTGGTCATCATAACCAGCACCAGCGGATGCAAAACAGACTCCAGTTATAATGTCTTGGTTGGTAAGATTTGGTTGTAAGAAGGGAGGAACAAACTGTTTGATATTGAGATTGGTTGCGATAATGTCGGAAATGATTTTTCCATTTGAGAATCTTCCTTTAGGTTGGTGGTTTGGGAGATCAATACCATAAGGAACATGTTTAGTTCTAAAGATTGTTTGTAAAGGGTAATTGTTGTTTCCTGTGTCGACGGTTGAATCACCGAAGATTAGGATTGCTGGGAAAAGTTTTTTTGTTGTAGAGTTCGCTGCTGTGTTGCAAGACGCAAGTAGTGTTGTTGTGATTAAGAGAATAAAACTAAAGGTTTTAAAAGGGAAACTTTAACAAACAAGGGAAACTTTTCCCCAACACAATTCCGATATTCTGAACTACGGATATCTTCTTCTAAAACATATGACATATAACATGTCTTAATTGTTTGAAATTGTTTACCTATATTATGAAAACTAGGTTATTATAATATTTACGTTATTATAATATTATTATAATAATTTGATTATAAATTATTTGATTCAATATGTAATCTATTTTTAGTATAGTATTAGATTCGTAAAATTAATTTACAGTTTCAATTATTTTATTAAAATGAACCGGTATGAAATGTGTAAAACGGTTCAATTTGAAGAACTAAAAAGAAAGCTATTCTTTTAACCGTAACAGAATGAGATTTCATCTTTCTTCGATGAATAAGGTTCTCTTTCTTTCTCAACTTCTCTTTTAGCTAATGTGCTACTAGAGGTGTTGAAGCACACTTCAATAACTCGATCTCTCTCTTCTATTTCAGTAAAAGGGCTACGAAATCTATCATTGAGAAAGATAATCGATTAAGACATGAAACACACATTTATGGTTATCCCACTCACATAACATTGATCCATTTACAAACCATTCAATTAACCTAAACTCTCATTTATAAATTAAATGATCAATAAGCATTATTAACAACAAGTTCAATCAATCCACTAATCAACATAACATCAACACTCATTGGATGAGGAAGAAAATCTCATAAAAGGGTCATTCAAGCATTTCAACATAAATCTTTCAGACAATAAAAATCATATGATCTAATTTTGATTTATCATATAAAACTTAGCATGAAAAATACCCTAAATGAATGGATATCAAAGATCTAACAACCAATTGGCAATGAGTGGATTGACCCAAGTCACTTATATACTAGAATTAATTCCACATCCTTAGCGATGTGGGACATTCTCACATGGAGTAGTTAGCGGCCAAATAACCGTTAATATTTCACAGAGTTATCTATTTGAGCTTAGACTTCATAAACAGGCTAACCAGTGGCATGTGGGCCATTGACAGAGCCCACACCTCTTCTCATCTCCTCAGTGGCATGTTTTATCTTCCATAGTTCTAGTTTGTCACAAGGGTCTCCTCTAACGGTCTACAAAAAAATGTAAGTTTATTTTCTTCCTAAAACACCATTTCAAGCTTTGACAACCTCAAACACCTTCTCTCCAAATATGGTCCAAAATCACTTAAATTGACTCAAAAAACGAGAATACATGCGACTCAAAACTTCTAAGACTCTAAATTGTAAAATACTATATTAAAATGAGAATACATGAGTCGTACATGATTTAAGTGATACAAAATATTCATGAAAACTATGCTAATAATCACATATATCACCTGAGCCAATATACCATCACCAAAGCTACATCGACAAAATCTAAACATAGCCATGATGCAATGAAACTGAATTTGAGTTGAGTTATGAGCATGAATATATCAGCGTGATGATACAGACGTGGGAGTTTATCGTACAAACATCCTCAAATATGTGATGTGAAGCTGTACCATCATGGTGTTGTACCTAACGTGAAAGGCTAAACCAACCACACAAACCATCCTAAATTACATATCGAACTAAGTCATAGCATCTACTATCATAGTCCTACTCTTCCATATTTTTTTCAAGAAAAGAGGATTATTTACGATGGAAAAATGATATGGAAAATTATTTTTGGAACTACAAGACCCGTGAGAATGAAATTGTATCCTACGCTCTAAGCACCTTATGTGGAGACGCATTGAAATTGTAGAACAATAAGGAGGATGATCGAGTTAGGAACTAGATAATTAAGAACCAAAACATAACAATCTTACGTAGAAGATTCAGAGACCCAAATAGCATGTTATCTTTTAGAATCTACAAATCATTTGCAATATTCTAGAAGAATTATTTTACCAAAAACAAATATTGAGGAAGAGTATGTAGAAAATAGTCAACGCCATTCCAACTTTCTAACCTCGAGAGGAAAAGACTGGAGTAAAAAAAAAGTGACATAAATTGCTCAGTTCTATTATGTTTCTCAACGTATACAAAACTATCAGCAGACCATTCTTGACAAGTTCATGTCGAATTCTAATTAGGGCTAGGTAATTTAGTTGTCATATGTATTTGTGGCTTAAATGTAAAGCTCACTAGTATGAGCCAGAGTTTTATTTGATTAATAAACAAAATTACACAGATTTCTCATTAAGAAACTGATAACATTGTTGTTTTGATTTTGCTAACTGTGATGACTTAAGCCTTAATCCACCCACGAATTTGAGGATCCAAAACATCGCCTATATAGTTGTAGGTAGCTTCCGATGGATGAATCGAGTCAAAGAACAAAAACTCTGATCGATTCTGACATGTTGGAACCGCATCATTACACATAAAGCTCATCTCAATGTGTCCTGTTCCACAACATGCTCTCGTCGTCTCTTTAAACCCTGTTTTAATTCCACACACAAACGATCAGTATTATCTCACATAATAACTTGCAAAACAAGAAAGATACACACATCTATACATACTGTATTTTGTAGGGTTTTGGATCATGCTCATCATAGGGTCATAGATATTGGCATACAAGATCTTGCTTCTTTTAAGAGATGCTTCGATCTGAGGTAACAACTTTTGGAGTTTCTGATTGTATAAAACAGAGTCTTTGTTCTCTTGTTCCAAGCAAAACCTTAGGACATTACCTTTCTTAACAGTCATATGAACTGGTAAGCACCCCAACGGAGGTAAACCTGCGACCACAATGTTTCTGCTACCTAAACTGTGAAGCTCCTATTCACACACCAAGGAAATAAGATTCGAGAGGTTAAGTACAATATTATAAAAGTTTTACTCGCTAATTTGTATTCTAAAGCCCTATTCATGAGATAAAAATGAGACATTACCCGCAAGAAATTTTCAAGCCTCTTTAACAAAAAATCTTGGTACTCTGAAATGTGAGGATACTTAAGACGCCTCGAAGGAATATCGTAATAGTTTAAGATGAAATCGTTGGGCCCTGCACTCACAACTACCAAAGCATTGTTTATGATCTCCATTGCTTTCTTTTCTCCCACGATTCCTTTGAGACGAGCAATATAACGTTTGAACATGTTTGGTTGTTCTGATACATGAATCGCTTGAGTTTTGCGACTAGTTTGGTCATCGTAACCAGCACCAGCGGATGCAAAACAGACTCCGGTTATAATGTCTTGGTTGGTAAGATTTGGTTGTAAGAAGGGAGGAACAAACTGTTTGATATTGAGATTGGTTGCGATAATGTCGGAAATGATTTTTCCATTTGAGAATCTTCCTTTAGGTTGGTGGTTTGGGAGATCAATACCATAAGGAACATGTTTAGCTCTAAAGATTGTTTGTAAAGGGTAATTGTTGTTTCCTGTGTCGACGGTTGAATCACCGAAGATTAGGATTGCTGGGAAAAGTTTTTTTGTTGTAGAGTTTGCTGCTGTGTTGCAAGACGCAAGTAGTGTTGTTGTGATTAAGAGAATAAAACTAAAGGTTTTAAAAGGGAAACTTTAACAAACAAGGGAAACTTTTCCCCAACACAATTCCGATATTCTGAACTACGGATATCTTCTTCTAAAACATATGACATATAACATGTCTTAATTGTTTGAAATTGTTTACCTATATTATGAAAACTAGGTTATTATAATATTTACGTTATTATAATATTATTATAATAATTTGATTATAAATTATTTGATTCAATATGTAATCTATTTTTAGTATAGTATTAGATTCGTAAAATTAATTTACAGTTTCAATTATTTTATTAAAATGAACCGGTATGAAATGTGTAAAACGGTTCAATTTGAAGAACTAAAAAGAAAGCTATTCTTTTAACCGTAACAGAATGAGATTTCATCTTTCTTCGATGAATAAGGTTCTCTTTCTTTCTCAACTTCTCTTTTAGCTAATGTGCTACTAGAGGTGTTGAAGCACACTTCAATAACTCGATCTCTCTCTTCTATTTCCGTAAAAGGGCTACGAAATCTATCATTGAGAAAGATAATCGATTAAGACATGAAACACACATTTATGGTTATCCCACTCACATAACATTGATCCATTTACAAACCATTCAATTAACCTAAACTCTCATTTATAAATTAAATGATCAATAAGAATTATTAACAACAAGTTCAATCAATCCACTAATCAACATAACATCAACACTCATTGGATGAGGAAGAAAATCTCATAAAAGGGTCATTCAAGCATTTCAACATAAATCTTTCAGACAATAAAAATCATATGATCTAATTTTGATTTATCATATAAAACTTAGCATGAAAAATACCCTAAATGAATGGATATCAAAGATCTAACAACCAATTGGCAATGAGTGGATTGACCCAAGTCACTTATATACTAGAATTAATTCCACATCCTTAGCGATGTGGGACATTCTCACATGGAGTAGTTAGCGGCCAAATAACCGTTAATATTTCACAGAGTTATCTATTTGAGCTTAGACTTCATAAAAGAGGCTAACCAGTGGCATGTGGGCCATTGACAGAGCCCACACCTCTTCTCATCTCCTCAGTGGCATGTTTTATCTTCCGTAGTTCTAGTTTGTCACAAGGGTCTCCTCTAACGGTCTACAAAAAAATGTAAGTTTATTTTCTTCCTAAAACACCATTTCAAGCTTTGACAACCTCAAACACCTTCTCTCCAAATATGGTCCAAAATCACTTAAATTGACTCAAAAAACGAGAATACATGCGACTCAAAACTTCTAAGACTCTAAATTGTAAAATACTATATTAAAATGAGAATACATGAGTCGTACATGATTTAAGTGATACAAATTATTCATGAAAACTATGCTAATAATCACATATATCACCTGAGCCAATATACCATCACCAAAGCTACATCGACAAAATCTAAACATAGCCATGATGCAATGAAACTGAATTTGAGTTGAGTTATGAGCATGAATATATCAGCGTGATGATACAGACGTGGGAGTTTATCGTACAAACATCCTCAAATATGTGATGTGAAGCTGTACCATCATGGTGTTGTACCTAACGTGAAAGGCTAAACCAACCACACAAACCATCCTAAATTACATATCGAACTAAGTCATAGCATCTACTATCATAGTCCTACTCTTCCATATTTTTTTCAAGAAAAGAGGATTATTTACGATGGAAAAATGATATGGAAAATTATTTTTGGAACTACAAGACCCGTGAGAATGAAATTGTATCCTACGCTCTAAGCACCTTATGTGGAGACGCATTGAAATTGTAGAACAAATAGGAGGATGATCGAGTTAGGAACTAGATAATTAAGAACCATAACATAACAATCTTACGTAGAAGATTCAGAGACCCAAATAGCATGTTATCTTTTAGAATCTACAAATCATTTGCAATATTCTAGAAGAATTATTTTACCAAAAACAAATATTGAGGAAGAATATGTAGAAAATAGTCAACGCCATTCCAACTTTCTAACCTCGAGAGGAAAAGACTGGAGTAAAAAAAAAGTGACATAAATTGCTCACTTCTATTATGTTTCTCAACGTATACAAAACTATCAGCAGACCATTCTTGACAAGTTCATGTCGAATTCTAATTAGGGCTAGGTAATTTAGTTGTCATATGTATTTGTGGCTTAAATGTAAAGCTCACTAGTATGAGCAGAGTTTTATTTGATTAATAAACAAAATTACACAGATTTCTCATTAAGAAACTGATAACATTGTTGTTTTGATTTTGGTAACTGTGATGACTTAAGCCTTAATCCACCCACGAATTTGAGGATCCAAAACATCGCCTATATAGTTGTAGGTAGCTTCCGATGGATGAATCGAGTCAAAGAACAAAAACTCTGATCGATTCTGACATGTTGGAACCGCATCATTACACATAAAGCTCATCTCAATGTGTCCTGTTCCACAACATGCTCTCGTCGTCTCTTTAAACCCTGTTTTAATTCCACACACAAACGATCAGTATTATCTCACATAATAACTTGCAAAACAAGAAAGATACACACATCTATACATACTGTATTTTGTAGGGTTTTGGATCATGCTCATCATAGGGTCATAGATATTGGCATACAAGATCTTGCTTCTTTTAAGAGATGCTTCGATCTGAGGTAACAACTTTTGGAGTTTCTGATTGTATAAAACAGAGTCTTTGTTCTCTTGTTCCAAGCAAAACCTTAGGACATTACCTTTCTTAACAATCATATGAACTGGTAAGCACCCCAACGGAGGTAAACCTGCGACCACAATGTTTCTGCTACCTAAACTGTGAAGCTCCTATTCACACACCAAGGAAATAAGATTCGAGAGGTTAAGTACAATATTATAAAAGTTTTACTCGCTAATTTGTATTCTAAAGCCCTATTCATGAGATAAAAATGAGACATTACCCGCAAGAAATTTTCAAGCCTCTTTAACAAAAAATCTTGGTACTCTGAAATGTGAGGATACTTAAGACGCCTCGAAGGAATATCGTAATAGTTTAAGATGAAATCGTTGGGCCCTGCACTCACAACTACCAAAGCATTGTTTATGATCTCCATTGCTTTCTTTTCTCCCACGATTCCTTTGAGACGAGCAATATAACGTTTGAACATGTTTGGTTGTTCTGATACATGAATCGCTTGAGTTTTGCGACTAGTTTGGTCATCGTAACCAGCACCAGCGGATGCAAAACAGACTCCGGTTATAATGTCTTGGTTGGTAAGATTTGGTTGTAAGAAGGGAGGAACAAACTGTTTGATATTGAGATTGGTTGCGATAATGTCGGAAATGATTTTTCCATTTGAGAATCTTCCTTTAGGTTGGTGGTTTGGGAGATCAATACCATAAGGAACATGTTTAGCTCTAAAGATTGTTTGTAAAGGGTAATTGTTGTTTCCTGTGTCGACGGTTGAATCACCAAAGATTAGGATTGCTGGGAAAAGTTTTTTCGTTGTAGAGTTTGCTGCTGTGTTGCAAGACGCAAGTAGTGTTGTTGTTATTAAGAGAATAAAACTAAAGGTTTTAAAAGTTGACATTATTATTTTGGATTTTTGTTTGTTTGTTTTTGAATTTTGTTTCTTTGTGAATTTGAAAAGAGGTATCGTTTGTTAATGTATTTATAAGATCAAATTTTGTTGGTGTTTAGTTGGGACTTAGCTGGATTTGTCAGTTAAATTTTCTTTTAAATGAGTAA